>JARHVA010011392.1:0-55000 GCA_037957365.1 Torreya grandis | reverse complement strand
GTTATGTCTCTATTATGGGGTTCCTTTTATTATGCTCAAATCTTATATTAAATGTTCTTAGCCTAAGGTCTTAATTCATGCTTACTTAACATGAAATAAAACCATAGTATGAAAACTTTAAACTAAGTTATATATGTTACTCAAACCTTAATTAAACATTATGCATCTCAGTAAGATATATGATCCATGTTTTCTCACATAAAAATGATCTGATGGTGCATATCAATTTAAGGTTTCAACAAAGCTCTAGGACAAGCAAGGTCGTGATAGGTGTCACCATTTCATTAAATGATATTGAGAAACCAATGGTAGTCTAACTTTCAGATTGAGATCTAATGAAGTGCATTTACTTGGATAGAATTGATCGAATAGAGTGAGATCGATTTGGAATTTTCAATGAGCTATAAAAATCCCATAAGATTGCTAAGTGGCACAACCTCAGATCTTAATATATATTAAATATAGGCATCTTCCACTATCAATGACATGCATTTTCTCTCCCAAGAGAGATCTAATGATGCATGATTGATGTGGACCTTTCATTATAGCTCTAAGAAAAAAAGGCAATGACACATGTCATAACTATGGAAAACATAGCTAAGACAACCAATGGAATTCAAATCTTAGGATTAAGATCAATGGCCTGCACCACTTTATGTAAGGCTAATATGATGGTGTGAAGTGAAGGGAATATTTTAAAAGGTAATGGTCACTATTTGAACATTGATGAAATTTTTTTCCATAAAAGTGCTATAGGGATGCCATACAAGTGCTAGGATGACACCACATAAGGAATAAATAAATATGAACTAAAGATCTAGTGGACCCATGAAAAATAACATACAAACACATGATATAAGGCATAATGATTACTTAAATCTAAATGCTACCACCATTTAATCATTGTAAAATCTTCAAAAAATCCTCTGTTAGACACTGTAATCATCATAAATCAAGTTTAATAAATTGAACTATCACTAGTGCAAGTATAATTCAATTCAAAATTGGACTATGGACACTAGTGATCAATTTAATATAAGTTCACAGCTAAGTGCAATTTGTGAAATAGATTATCTATAGACTAGTCTATTAAAAGGAAAATGTCATTTATTCTAGAATGTAATAGAAAAGACACTTATCCTATACACTTATCCAAATGTAATTAGATAAGACTAACCAACATCCAACCTTGATATGATATAAAAGGGCTATTGTCCATTATCAAAAAAGGAGAGGGAGTTCTTAGAGCCAAAACTACTTTGTAAACTTAGAACAAACAATACTTGAAAGGAATTCTGTAAAAATTATCTTATATTTGTTTGTGTTTTCTATCATGGCTTCTCTCCAATTTTCTTGTTCTTATTGCTATATTTGAATGGTTCTTATAAATTCTTGGCATGCACCTTTAATTATAGAGTCGTTAAATTGTGACAATGCTAGGTTGACTAAAAGTTGTTAGGTTCATTTTATTTTATTTACTCTTCTTGTATTTGGGTTAATGATGTTTGTTTATACGGGTAAAATCTTTAAAGTGAACCTGGTTATTATTTGCATTATTTTCATCTTCCTTAGAAGATTTCTTGATGTCTGATAGGATTTGAGTGTATGCTATTTTATGCCATATATTCGTTAAGTGAATGTCTAGATGAAATTTGAACTTTTTCATGATGTTTTGAATGAATATCAACAATATTTATTTCTGCCCTACCTTCCTTTTGCTTTTTTTTAACCAGATCACCTTAGTTTAATTATCATTATAAATAGACATCTTAGATTAGTTCTTGATCATAATTCACTATTATTAGCATAATACTCCTTACTTTTCATAGATCTAGTATTTGGCCATGATATCTCCCAACCACCAAACATTATAAATATTGTGAAATAGTCTACTCATTTTGCCTCTATTCCAACAATAGATAATAGGATTATCACAACCTAAAACTCACACATTAGATTATTAGGAATTCAAAACTAAGAAGTGTTCATTAAAAACTATGGGCACATGTGGTACACATTTAGGCATCAACACGAAGAGCTTTGTTGGTGTTAGAAAGAGGGCCTTTAGCTAGAAATTTGTGAATCTGTAGAATCTTTGCTAATTTTGGTATGTTTTTATCAAAGATTAGTGTAATATTCATATATTTGGGTAATTCCTTACCTATTTATGTAAATTTCATCAATATTTATGGTTTTAGACTAGTCTTTAGGCTCCCTTTAGCTAAATATCAATATTCTTTGAGGATCCATGGATATTCATGAAAAGTTAATTCATGCTTTGTGTATTTCCTGTGTTTAAGGTTAATAATAGCAATTTTGTAAAAAAAGTGATTGATTATTTGAAAATTTGAGTTTATTCAAGCTTAGAAGTGTGAATATCCCTCTCATTCATTAGTCTATACATATCTTTGAGCTTTCTTATTTAAAGATAGTCACGTTTTACATGTATTTATGAAAAAATAACTTAACATACAAACTTAATCATTGTTCTTTAAAAATATTAGTTTGATACATCATATATTAAATAGGTTCCAAAATTCACAAGATATAACTACAAACGAGGGTGAGACCAAGGTAAGTAGAATCTCTCAAAGTCTCAACCAACTTCATATGTTTAAGGTACTCATGTGTTCAAGGTATGGCTTGGCTAGGTGGTTCTTCAATCAGTATGGCAGGTATAGTGCATGATCTTATTTGAAATCTTAAAAGATATTTATCCACTTGTAGCCCTAATGATGATATAATTATTGAGGAACATGTTAAAATCTTCAAAGCTACCTTAAGATTGTTTAACATGACTCATGGAGATGTATCTTGTAGGTTATTTCCATTCACTTTTAAATATTCTACTTATGATTGGTTTCTTAACCTTCCATGAGATTACATTACTAGTTATAATGATTTTAAAAATATTTTCATCAATCAATTTGTTAAAATCATTAGCCTCTTTATCTTGTACCAGCAATTTACCATGGTTAATAGAGATGTAAATGAGACTATAAGAGCCTTCAATGCTAGATTCTAGAAAATATTCAATAGAACCATAGCTCTTTATAGACCTAATGAGGATTTATATTTAGATTTCTATAAAGATGCCTTAAATCCCATGACTTATGTGTTTCTTATAAGAATTACTTAGGTCATTAATACATTAGCCTTATATTCTACTTAATCTATGATTATTAATGACTAGAGGTGACCCCAAGGTCAAATGGCATACTTTTTTCCTAATATTAATCTAAATTGTCCTATATTGAATGCCATTCCTAGTATACTTAATTTAACACTAGTTTAAAATCAATTACCTTTGAGTCATACATATTTTGGCCAAAACCTAGGGTTCCTAAATGGAATTACAAATGGATCTCACCCATAAAATCATATAACCCCAGTGGCCACAACCAGTAGTAGTGCTCCAATTCATGAGCCTTAGACCCCAAAGAACTCAAATGACTTAATATTAAAAATGGTTTAAAAATTGAGCATTGATTTCCTTCAATTGTAAAAGTAGGTAGGCAATAATAGGATTCTAATAGGAGTTTATGTTTTCCAAGGTTTAATAGAACTTCAAGTAATGGGTCATCTAAGGACATACAAATTAATTTATGTGATTTATATTTGACTGATCATTGTAATGTTTTTGAAACATCTCAATATGGAAGAGATACTTTTAAAATTATTCCCAATCAAGACTATGCTATAGGGACATCTAGATTTTTATAGGCTTTTCATTTTCCACTTGAAAAAGAAAGTGATCCTAAAGATGCTCTAGAAGGAGGAACAACTGTGCAGGATGAGAAACCCCATGAACAAGATCAGATACAAGTTGACCTCTTTTGAGGAGGTAGATATGAGGGCCATTCACATGAGGACATTGCTGAAATTAAAGATACTAGTGAAGAAGATGACCATGGGCAACAATTATATCAATATTTATTAAAAGAATTTGAGGTGTTCCAAGAGGGAAATGATGTTTTAGAGATACTACAACTAGAAGAGCTTCCTTTCCTCACCAAGGATGAAGATGAAATAGATGAAACAGATTAAGAATTATCTTATGAATCCATCAAAAGGTCAAGAGTATGGGACTAACATGTTTCTGATAGTAAGATTACAGATGAGCATTATTCAATTGATCAAGATGAAGAAGCCTTTTGGGATTACTTGGAAGATTGTAGTGAAAATATTGGTAGTCCATTTCCACCTCAAAAATAACCTAATGAAAATATTAATCTAAGGATGCTAGCTGAGATACGATTATTGAGTGAAGATGATTTAAGCCACTACCTATCTATGGATAAATTAGAACTAACACTCCTAATACAAAGTAAAAGAATTTTGGATGAAGACGATTGAGTTTTTAACCCATATCTTCAACCTATATACTAGATAATAAAAATAAGAAACTAAGTTGCATCACCTGGAAGACACAATCATACAAATGCTCCTATCCATAAGAAGGATCCACTGAATGGAAACAATCAAGCCTCAAGATTCTATGGTAGGATAAATAATTTTCCATTTGATCCTAGAGGTAAGTTATTTATGCAATTAGTATAGGGCTTATATTAAATTATTTATTATTCTTTCCTTCATATCCCTTTTTTGTGTATATCACCTATATATATTTATTTTATTATTTCCTTTGCCTTCTATTCATTTCCTTCTAATGCTTTGTTCCTTTCTTCTAATAAGTCCTTTGGACAGCCATCATCTCAAGCTTCAACTAATTACTCAATAACTCCACAAGTTCAAGAATGTAGGTATGAACCTTAAGCAAGTGTTGACCATGGATTTGAAATGCAAGTTGTATATTATACTTTGGAGAAGATGGTAAGGACTAATGGGTAGGTTAACTATTCCATAAGATATTAAACATTGTTTGGATACAGACTTGGATTTAATAAGAATTACACATGTGGGATGAAAGTTTAAACTATTAGGACACAATCATGTTTGCACTTAACAAGAATTATTGTCTAGGATAAAATTTACAACCATAGGTGGTTATTTGAAGATCAAACATTTGACTAAATCCCTCAACCTGGCTAACTTGGTTCCCAACCTTTAATAGAAATCCAAAAATGACCTAAAAAATAGATAAAAAATAGCTTATTGCAAAATTCAAAGAGATTTATAAAGTAGAGGTGATTTGGTTATCTCCATTGGGGTTATGGATGCTTGGGTAATGGTGGAATAAGGCCTTGAGTGGAGCCAAAGGCATCTTTGTCAAGGCTATGGATGTTTGTATGCTAGCAGAGTAATGCCCAAGCCTTATTTGAGATAAAACATGGTTCTTAATGAATATACAAACATGTTGTAAGTCATTTTAATGGTTAAAGGCATGAAATATGAAAGTTTTCCCCTAAATCCCATGGAAAACAATAAGTGGAATCAAATCACACACACATCATGACTAGGTTTTTATGTATAATCCCAATTCTGCATGTACAAGGCTTTTTTCAACCATGAACTAATCTAAACAATGGTGATTGATCAAGTGAAATAACTGAGTTAATTATTAGTTTGAACTAGAGTCTCTAAATTCTAACATATTTCTATGTTTCCCTCAGAAGTTTCCATTTTTTGGGGTCAACATACCCCCATTTCTAAAAAAAGAGGACCCTTGTGTCAAATTATGCAAATTTATACCTTTAAATAAAATATTTATTGGATCAAAGTTTCACTAACATGTTTGCATAACATTTATATTTTAAAAATCATCCACTTGGTTTGGTTAGCATATTTGTGGATAATTTTGGTTTGCCCTTATCTATAGTTGCTAACTTTGGATCGTTGTGTTTTCTAGCTACAGGTCTAATAAGGTCTACTTGGAATGAACAATTCTTGGTTTCATGATTTTGATGTTAACTTGATTCTTTACTAGCCTTTGATCTACTAGAAATCAAGTTAAATTTCTAAACCCTTAGTCTAAGTTTAATCTAAGTACTTGATTTGAATTTGGATGGAAATTTTTACATGGGAACATTTTAAATAACATTATGAGCTTGGTTTATTTTTATCCTAAGGCTTAGTCATGTTTTTCAACATGACCAAACCTTACTATAATGACCATGATTAGTCTCTTTTTATGTCTTGAGAACCCTTTGTCCTTATATTATTCCTAGAGTCTAATCTAAATGCAAGGTCCTTTTGTTATGTTTCTAACTTTAGAGACTTATGTTTTCAACATTTTTTTCATTCATATCTTTCTACAACACTTTTACCACATCAATTTTTGAAAATTCCTTTCAAAATTTTTGAAAGTGCCCTTTAGATCTTTTGAAAGTACCCTTTGGGATTTTTATTACGGGTCCTTTATCTTCCAACATACCCTTTATGATTTTGTAAAAGAATCCTTCAAGATTTTGAACATACCCTTCGGGTATTCTAAAATGACCCTTTAGACTTTTATTGTCAAAATTTTTGTCCGATGTAAAAAGATTGAAACAAGTCCTTGTAACAATCTTACCAATGCAATTTTCCCAAAATAGAGGTCAAAAGGCACATAACCTTTGGGATTTGTGCAACTTACCCTTTAGAATTTTTTTCAAGGGAACTTGCCTTAAAAAATTGCTTTTCAACCTTTTCAAAATGGCCCTTTTCCCTTTGATATTACCCTTGATCTTTTTGAAAGTGTCCTTTAGAGATTTTGAAAGTGCCTTTCAAAAAAATTTAAAGTGCCCTTCAGATATTTTGAAAGTGCCCTATGGACCTTTTGAAAATGAACCTTCATGATTTTTGTCATCACCACTTTGACTTATGAAATAATTTTCCCAAGAAAATTTCCTCAAGACATTGATTTCATCAGACTCTTTTATATCATGGTCATTTTAATATGTTTTTAAACTTAGCCTAAGACTTTGGATTGAAGCATTTATTTATTAATGTAACTGAGAACATTATGTTAGGACTTTAGCTTATGTTCTTATTATTCTCGTGGCCTAACTTTAATATTTCCTATTATCTATAGGAACCAATCTCACTTGGATTAATGGACATGTTTTGGGGATGATCATAGCTTCAACCCCTTCCAATGTTACTAGAACTTGTTGCTTATGTTGTAGGATCAAAAGAATATTATTTGGTAATAAACATGTGTTAATGTTTTCATGATTCAATATTAAATTGATATTTATTAGCCATTGGTTCAAGATTAATTGGATCCACTTTTAAGCCATGTCTAATGTTTTAACCTAGGTCCCCATTTGAATTAAATTTAAAATTGCATGGCAACAATTATCGATGATATAAACTTAGCTTAAAATCTCTATACTATGTCTCTTTTATATCCCATGACCCCTTGGTCTATTTTACTATTAACATGGTCTAACTAATGTAGGGTTCCGTTTAATATCCTAGAATTAGCCTAAAGTTTTAAATTGCATTTATGTAATAAAAACCTTAGGCTAAACCTAATGTTATGTCTCATTTATGGGGTCCCTCTTATTATGCTCAAAGATTAGCTTAAATGTTCTCAACATAAGGTCTTAAGTTGTGTTTATTTAGCATGAAATAAAACTATAGTATGAAAACTTTATACTAAGTTATATATATATTCCTCAAACCTTACTTAAACATTATGCATCTCTACAGGATTTATAATCTATGTTTTCTCACATAAAATGATTTGATGATGTGTACCAAGTCAAGGTTTAATCAAAGCTCTAGGATAAAAAGGTGGTGACAAGTGTCACCATTTAATTAAAATATATTGAGAATCTAATGGTGATTCACCTCTTAGATTGAGATCTAACAAAGTGAATTTACCCAGATAGAATTGATCGAATGGGGTGAGATTGAGTTGGACTTTTTAATGAGCTATAGAAAGCATATAGGACTGAAAATGGCACAACCTCAAAGCCTATTATAGATTAAATCCTAGGCATCTTCCATGATTAATGATATGCATTGGCTTGTCAAAGAGATATCCAATTATGCATGATCGATGTGGATTTTTCAACATAGCTCTAATCAAACATGCTAATGGCATGTGTCATAACCATGGGAAACATATCTAAGATAGCTAATGGCATTCATATCCCAAGATCAAGATTAATAACCTATGCTAATTTGTGTAAGGCTGATCTGATGGTGTGAGGTGAAGGGAATATTTTAAAAGGCAATGGTCATTTTTTGAACACTGATGAGCAATTTAACCATGAAAGTGTCATAGGGATGACACATAGGTATCATGATGATGCCACATAAGTAGGAAATTAATAGGAACTAAAGATATAGTAGACCCAAAAAAAATACAAATACAAATACAAATACATGATCTAAGGCATAATGCTCAATTAAGTCCAAATGTTGCCTCTATTTAAGCACTATAAAATCTTCATAAAATCCTCATTTTAACCCTACAATCACCATAAATCAAGCATGAGAAATTGATTTATCACCAGTATGAGTATAATTCAATTTAGAATTATACTGTCAACCACTAGTAAGTAATTTAATATAAGTCATGGCCATGTGCAATTTGTGAAATAGATTGTCTATAGACTAGTCTATTAAAAAGAAATATTCATTTGTTCTAGAATGTAATAGAAAAGATACCCATCCTATACACTTATATAAATGTAATTAGATAAGACTGACCAACATACTACCGTGATATGATATAAAATGAGTACTAACCATTGTCAAAAAAAAGAGAGGGGGTTCTTAGAGATAAAATTACTTAGTAAACTTGGAGCAAACAATACATGCAAGTAATTATATAAAGATTATTCAGTGTTTGTCTATGTGTTTGCTATCATAACTTCTCTCTCATTTTCTTATTCTTATTTGTAGATTTGAATGGTTTTTATGAATTTTTGTCATGCACCTTTAATTCTAGAGTTGTTAACTTGTGCCAATTTTAGGTTGACTAAAAGTTCTTAGGTTCATTTCATTTTTTGTAATCTTCTTATATTTGGGCTAATGTTGTTTTCTTGTAGGGGTAAAATATTTAAGTGAACCTAATTCTTATCTACTTTATTTCCATCTTCCTTAGAAGCTTTCCTAATGTGTGATAGGATTTGAGCCTATGATATTTCATGTCACATATTTATTAAGTGCATGTCTAGATAAAATATAAAATTTGTCATGATGTTTAGAATGAAGATCAACAACATTTTTTTATGTCCTACCCTTCCTTTCACTTCATTTTGTTAATGAGATCACCTTATTTTAATTGTCATTGTAAATATCCATCTTAATTAGTACTTAGATTAGTTATTTATCATAATTCACTATTGTTAGCATATATACTCCTTACTTTGCATAGATCTACTATTTGGCCATGGTGGATTGCAACCAACAAACATTCTAAATATTGTGAAACAATCCACTCATTTTGAATCTATTCCATCAACAAATAACATGATTATCACAACCTACAACTCATGCATTGAATTATTAGGAATTAAAAAATGATAAGTGTTTATTAAATTCTCTTGGCACCTATGGTATACATTTAGGCATCAACAAGAGGAGCGTTGCTAGCACTAGGAGGACCTTTAGCTAGATCTTTATGAATTTGTAAAATATTTTCTAATTTTGATATGTTTTAATCAAATATTGGTGTAATATTTGTATATCTGGGTAATTATTTTCTTATTTGTGTAAATATAATCAATCTCTTAAAGTCTCAACCAACTTCATTTATTTAAGGTACTCATGTGTTTAGGGTATGGCTTGGCTAGGTGGTTTTTTAATTAGAATGCCAGGTATAGTGCATGATCTTCCTCAAAATCCTAAAAGATATTTATCCACTTGTAGTCTTATTGATGACATAACTACTAGGGAGCATGTTGAACTTTTTAAAGTTTCCTTAATATTGTTGAATGTGACTAATGGAGATGTAGTTTGTAGGTTATTTGCATTCACTTTTAAATATGTTACTTATGATTGGTTTCTTAACCTTCCTGAAGATTAAATTACTAGTTGGAATGACTTTAACAATGTTTTAGTTGATCAATTTGGTAAAATAATTAGCCATTATGTCACATACCATAATTTTACCATAGTTAAGAGAGATGTAAATGAAACCATAATAGACTTCAATGTTAGATTCCATAAAATGTTCAATAGGACCATATATTATTACAAACCTGATGAGGCTTTAGCTTTTGAGATCTACAAATATGCCTTAGATCCCATGACTTCTATGTTTCTTAAAAGATATACTCAAGTCATTAATAAATTAGCCTTAGCTTATGATAAAGTGGTGATTATTAATGACTAGAGGTGACTGAAAGGTCAAATGACATACTCTTTTCCTAATGTAAATCTAAATTGGCCCATCCTAAATGTTGTTCTTAGTATACCTATTTTAATACTACTTCAAAACCAATTGCCCTTGAGTCATACATATCCTAGCCAAAACCTAGGGTTCTGAGATGGCATTACAAGTGGATCTCACCCATAAAATCATAGAACCTTAGTGACCACAACCATTAGTAGTGCTCCAATTCATGAGCCTTAGAACCCAAAGAACTCAAATGACTTAATATTAAAAATAGTTCAAAAATTGAGCACTAATTTCCTTCAATTAAAAAATTAGATAGGCAATAATAAGGAGGATTCTAATAGGAGTTTCTCTTTTCAAAGGTTAAATATACCTTCAAATAAAATTTATGATAATAGTAGTAATGGGTCATCTGAGGACATACAAATGAATTTCTATGATATAGATCTGACTAATCATTGTAATGTTTCTAAAACATCTCAATATGGAAAAGACACTTATGAAATTATGCCCAATCAAGATAATGTTGTAGGGACATCTAGATTTTTATAGGCTTTTGATTTTCCATTTGAAGAGGAAATTGAACCTAAAGATGATTTAGAAGGAGTAATAAATGTACAAGATGAACAACCCCATGAATAAGATCAAATATAAGCTAGCCTTTTTTTAGGATGTAGTTTTGAGGACCATTCACATGACGACATTTATAAAATTGAAGATATTATTGAAGAATATGAGCATGGTTAGTAATTATACCAAGATTTCTTGAAGGAATTTGAGGTGTTCCAAGAAGGAAATGATTTTTTAGAGATCCCAAAACTAGAAGAGTCTCCTTTCTTTACTAAGGATGAAGATGAAATGGGTGAAATAGATCAAGAATTGTCACATGACTTCATCAAAATGTTAGGAGTATGGGACCAAAATTTTTCTGATGGTAAGATTTTAGATGAGCCTCATTTAGTTGATCAAGATTAATAATCCTTTTGTGATGACTTGGAATATTTATATGCAAAGATTGGTAGTCCATTTCCACCTCAGAAAAAACCTAGTGAAAATATTAGTCTAAGGATGCTAGCCAAAATACCATTATTGAGGGAAGATGATATAAGCCACTATTTATCTATGGATGAAGTAGAACTAACACTCCTACTATAAATTAGAATAATTTGGGATGAAGATGATTGGGTTTTAAACCCATATCTTCAACCTATGTACTAGAGAATGGAAATATGAAACAAAGTTGCATCACCTGGAAGACAAAATCATGCAAATGATCCTATCCACATGAAGGAGATGTTAAATGGAAATAATAATTCCTTAAGATTCCATGGTAGGATAAATAACTTTCCATTTGATCCTAGAGGTAAGTTCTTTATGTAGTTAGTATAGGGCTTAGATTAAATTCTTTATTGTTCTTTCCTTCCTATCCCTTATTTGTGTATAGATCCTATACATATTTGTTTTCTTGTTTCCTTTACCTTCTATTCCTTTGATTCTTGTGTTTTTTTCCTTGATTCTAATAAGTCCTTTGGAAAACCCTCATATCAAGCTTCACTTAATTACTCAAGAACTCCACAAGTTCAGGAATGTAGGTATGAACCTTAAGTAACTATTGACCATGGATTTGAAATGTAAGATGTATGTTATAGTTTTAAGAAATTGGCAAGGATTAGTGGGTAGGTTAATTGTTCCATAAGATATTAAACATTGTTTTTATCCAAACTTGGATTTAAGAATAAATGCATATGTGGGATGACATTTTAAACTATTAGGACATAGTCATGTTTGCACTTAACAAACATTATTACCTAGGATAAAGGTTGTAACCATAGGTAATTATATGAGGATCAAACATTTGACCAAATCCCTAAACTTGGCTAACTTGGTTCCCAACCTTTACTAAAAATACAAAAAGGACCTAAAAATATAAAAATAAGAGCTTATTATAAAATTCAAATATCTTTTTAAATTATAGGAGATTTAGGTAATCTCCACTAGGGCCATAGATGCCTAACTGGCAATAGAATAAGGCCTTGAGTAGAGCTAAAGGAATGTCTATTAGGGATATGGACACCTAGTTGACAACAAAGTAATTCCTAAGCCTTCTTTGAGCTAAATCATGGTTCTTAATGAATATCCAAACATGTTGTAGGTCATGTTAATGTTAAAGGCATGAAATATGGAAGTTGTTTCATAAATCTTATGGAAAATAATAAGTGAAATCAAAGAACACACATAACATGACAAGGTTTTGATGTTTAATCCCAATTCTATAAGTGCAAAGCTTGTTTCAACCATGAATTTATCTAAACAATGGTGACTAATCAAGTGGATTAACTGACTTAACTATTAGTCTAAACTAGATTCTCTAAATTCTAACATATTACTATGTTTCCTATAGAAGTTTCCATTTTTTTGGGTCAACATATCCCCATTTCTAAAAAATGAGGACCCTTATGTCAAATTGTGCTAATTTATACCTTGAAATAGAAGATTCATAGGATCCGAGTGTCACTAACATGTTTGCATAGTATTTTCATTTTGAGGATCATCCACCCAGTTTAGTTAGCATATTTGTGCATAATTCTTGTTTTCCTTTGTCTATAATTTCTAACTTTAGATCTCTATGTTTTCTAGATGTAGGTCTAATAAGGTCTACTTAGAATGAACAATGCTTGGGTTTCATGATTTTAATGTTAACTTGATTATTTACTATCCTTTGGTATATTGGAAATCAATTCAAATTGATAAACCCTTAGCCTATGTTTAGTCTAAGTTCTTGATTTGAATTCAGTGGGAACTTTTTACATGTGAACATTTTAAATAACACTATGGGCTTGGTTTATTTTTATCTGAAGGCTTATTAATGTTTTTCAATATGACCAAACCTTAGTCTAAAAAACATGCTTGGTCCCTTTTGTGTTCCAATACCCCTTCATCCTTTTATTATTCTTGTAGTCTAAGATAATGAAAGGTCCTTTTGTTATGTTTCTAAATTTTAGGACTTATGTTTTTGACATTTATTTTTTGGACTTATCTTTTCACAACATTTTCCTTGTAGTAATTTTCAAAAATTCCCTTTGGAACTTTTGAAAGTTCCCTTTAGATCTTCTAAAATTACCCTTCAAGTTTTTTGTTAAGGGCACTTTATCTTCTAGACATACCCTTTAAGCTTTTATAAAAGGATCCTTCAATATTTTGAACATGCCCTTCGGGTTTTCTAAAATGACCCTTCAAACTTTTGTCATCGAACATTTTTTTTGATGCAAAAATCTTGAAACAATTCCCTGTAGTAATCTTGCTAATGCAATTTTATTGAAATAGAGGCTAAAAGGTGCATGCCCTTTGGGATTTGTGCAACATACCCTTCAAAAGTTTTGTCAAAGACACTTGCCTTATAGAATTGCCTTTTGACCTTTTCAAAATGACCCTTCGCCCTCCTAGATTACCCTTCATTATTTTTAAAAGTACCCTTTAGAAATTTTGAAAGTGACCTTTAGATATTTTGAAAGTACCCTTCAGAATTTTTGAAAGTGCTCTTTGGATCTTCTAAAATTACCCTTCAGACCTTTTGAAAATGACCCTTCAAGTTTTTTGTCATCACCGCTTCAGCCAACAAAATAATTCACCCAAGATAATTTCTTCAAGATATTGATTTAATTTTACTCTTTTGTTCCATGGTCATTTTAATATGGTTTTAATCTTATCTTGGGACTTTGGATTGAAACCTTTATTTATTAATTTGAATGAGAACATTGATCTAGGACTTTATCTTAAGTTATTATTATTCCCATGCCCTAACTTTAATATTTCTTATTATTTATAGGAACCAATCTCAATTGGATTAATGGACATGTTTTTGGGATGATCATGGCTTCACACCCTTCCAATGTTGCTAAAACTTGTTGATTGTGTTGTAGGATCAATGGAATATCATTTGGGAATAAACATGTTTAATGTTTGTGTGCTTAAATGTTAAATTGATCTTTATTATTTGTTGGTTAAATATAATTGGATCCATTTTTAATCCTTGTCTAATGTTTTATCCTAGGTCCTATTTTGAATTAAATTAAAACTTGCATGGGAACAATTATTCATGATATAGATTTTAATTAAAAACTCTATGCTATGTCTCTTTTATATCCTGTGACCCCTTGGTCTATTTTAATATTAACATGGTGTAACTAATTTCGGGTCCCCTTTATTATCCTATACTTAAGCCTAAATTTTTAAATTACATTTATGCAATAAAAACCTTAGGCTAAACCTTATGTTATGTCTCTTTTATGGGATCACTTTTATTATGCTCAAAGCTTAGCTTAAATTCTCTTAGCCTCATAAAATAAAACCATAGTATGAAAACTTTATAATAATTTCTATATGTTCCTTGAAACAAACTTAAACATTGTACATCTCTATAGGATCTATGATCTGTGTTTTCTTGCATGAAAATGATCTGACAATGTATACCAAGTCAAGGTTTCAACAAAGTTTTGAGACAAGTAAGGAGGTGATAGGTGTCACCATTTCATTAAAATATATTTAGTAGCTAATGGTGGTCCACCTCTTGTATTAAGATCTAATGTAGCATATTTTCTTAGACAAAATTGATTGAACAAGGCACGATCAAGTTGGACTTTTCAATAAACTACAAAATGTTTATGGGACTACCAAGTGGCACAACCTTAGATCCTAGTACATATTAAATCCCATGCATCTTCCGTGATCAACATAATGCATTTACTCACCCAAGAGAGATCTAATAGTACATGATCTATGTGTAATTTTCAACATATCTCTAAGCAAACATGGTAATGACACATGTCATTACTATAGGAAACATAATCGAGTTAGCCAATGGTATTCAAATCCAAAGATAGAGATCAATGGCTTGCACCAATACATGCAAGGTTGATAGGAAGGTGAGAGATGTAAGGAATATTTTATAAGGAAATGTTCATTATTTGAACATTAATGAGAAGTTTTTCCACAAAAAGTGACACATGGATGCCATGTAGGTGCCAAAACAATGCCACATAAGAAAAAAATCAATAATAACTAAAGATCTAGTGGACCCAAAAAAATAAAAATACAAATACATGATCTAAGGCATAATATTCACTTAATTCCAAATACTACTTCCATTTAAGCACTTTAAAATCTTCAAAAAAGCCTTAGTTTGACCTTGTGATCACTATAAATCAAGCTTGAGAAATTGAATTATCACTAGTGTGAGTATAATTCAATTCAAAATTAGATTGTGGACCACTAGTGATAAATTTAATACAAGTTCATGGCCATTTGAAATTTTTGAAATAGATTATCTATATACTAGTCTATTAAAAGGAAAAGTTCATTTGTTCTAGAATGCAACAAAAAGGATACCTATATTATACACTTATCTAAATGTAATTAGATAAGACTGAACAACATACCACCTTGATCTAATATTAAAATGGTGGTTTTAATTTAAAAAAAAGGAGAGGGAGTTCTTAGATCTAAAATTACTTCATAAACTTGAAGAAAAAAATACAAGCAAGGAATTCTTCAAAGATTGTCTAGTATTTGTTTGTGCATTTGCTATCATGTCTTTTATCTCATTTTCTTGTTCTTATTGATAGATTTGAATAGATCTTATAAATTCTTGGTGTGCACCTTTAATTTCAATTTTTTAGCTTGTGGCAATGCTAGTTTGACTAAAATTTCTTGGGTTCATTTTATTTTCTTTACTCTTCTTGAATTTGGGCTAATGTTGTTTACTTATAGGGGTAAAATATTTAAAGTGAACCTGGTTATTATTTAAATTATTTCCTTCTTCCTTATAAGTTTTTATTATGTGTGGTATGATTTTATAATATGTTAATTCATGCCACATATTGGTTAAGTGCATGTATAAATGAAATCTGAACTTTGTCACGATGTTTGAAATGAAGATCAGTAACATTTCTTTCTACCCTACCCTTCCTTTTACTTCATTTATTTTAACTAGATCACTTTAATTTAATTTTAATTGTAAAAATCCATCTTAGATTAGTCTTTATATTATTTCTTGATCATAATTCAATGTTTGTAGCATAGATACTCCATAGTTTGCATAGATCTACTATTTGGCCATGGTGGCTCCCAAACACCAAAAATTATAAATATTTTGAAGAAGTCCACTCATTTTGCCTCTATTACACCAATAGATTAAAATATTTCATATAATTCATCTCATGCATTGGATTCTTAGGAATTCAAAAATAATAACTATTCATTAAACACTCTAGGCACCTATGGTACACATTTAGGAATCAACAGGCCTAAACAACTACATCATCAGATGGTCCAAATTTTGACTATGACCTAATGAGTTCCCGTAAATTCTTCAAAAACTCTTAGTTTAGTGAAACTAATTGTTGGTATGTTGTTTTGGGTGTACATTGTCCAATAGGGTCCAAATTTGAAACCCTTCCAACCAATTCAAATCTTAGATTATGTTGAATAGATAAAAGTGAACATGTATTTTATTTCAATAATTTATTATGACTTTTGGATGATTTATCAATTGGAATACATGTCTAACAAGTCCTACACAACTTCATTTTAGCACATCTATTATTATGGTCTATTGGCTTGGATTTACATTGTCCAAATAGGGTCCAACTTTGTGACCTTTATAACCCATTCAAAGGTTAATAAAGGGAAACCTAAATTTATTCCCATCAAATTTACACCAGCCCATTATGAAAAATAACATCAAATAGTTTGTAAAAGGCCATTATTTTATATGATTTTAATATATTATTATATAAAACTACATTAGGGTTAATCCCATCCCAGAGTGGGTATGTATGGTAACATATTTCATGGTTGTAGGCTTATAAAATATTTTAGTGAGGGCTCATCAAATTCCATATTCCAAAAATATACTAATTACATGAATATCATCAATAATGATAAGAATGTGACCAATTTTAAGTATAAAATTGTTCTTATTGGATTTCATGAGTGTCTATTAAATTTTTTTCAAAGAAGATAATTATTAGCATAGGATTATCATTACTAGATTTCATTATCTATGATGTTAAATAAGGAAGTTGGAAGTGACCAACAAATATATATATATATATATAAATATATATATATATATATATATATATATATAGTAATGAGAAACATGATGGGGATGGTGGAGACATAATGACACCACATCCCCAAGTTCTTCATATTTTCCTATAAAGAATCATTTCACACATAGTGAAATTTGGAGTCTAATGTAGTAAGTGAACATTCTTAATTTATAACATGGGGATAGTGGATACATAATTTCACCACATCATGAAGTTCTCAAGTTATATAATTTTTTTAATAAATTATGAAGATGACTTTACCATATCATTTGAAGATACTAGGTTAGATATTATTTTTATCAATAGTTGTAGTAAAATATTCAACATAAAAAATGGAATGGATATGTCTCAAACATATTTAGGGATATCATGTTACATTCTATTTTATCACATGGATCACTATTGATACTAGTTTTGATGACACATACCAAGTCTCATGAATATTATCAAAATTATTCATGAATTTATTGATTGAGACTAAAACTTGTAATAATTAGGTTGTTCATATCCTTACTTAAAAACATTAATGTTGAATCAAGGAGCAAATCTTTACCCTCACACACACACACACACACACACACACACACAATATATATATATATATATATATATATATATATATATATATATATATATATATATATATATATATATATTAGTGAGTGAAAATTTAAGTGTTTGAGATGGTACAATTTGAAGTTTTAGTCACATAGTTGCACTAATATGTATATATATATATATATATATATTAGTGCAACTATGTGACTAAAACTTCAAATTGTACCATTTCAAACACTTAAATTTTCACTCACTCAAATTTATTCATTCTCTCGCTATCATTGTATATGTATATTATATAAAAACTTATGTATATGTATTCTTAATACTAATTCACCCTAATTTTATTATTGTATGTCAACGGAATTTATACGTTAGAGGGTGTTCTTACCAAACTCAAAAATGATACATGTAGAAATAGTCAATAAATAAAATAATTAAAATTTGTATTCATTTTGTGTCTTTCTAAAATAGCTGACATTTTATTGCCTAAGCAAGTCAAAGACATAAAACTAAACTACTTATTTGAATTTTATATTGGTATTGACACAATTGGAATGTTAAATTTAAAAAAAACATTTATTTGGTTAAGCTTTAGGGAAATCTACAATTAACAAATAAGGATTGGATAAATTCTAGAGTATAATTAAAAACTCAATAAAAACACAAAACATGTTGGATTTTAATCAGTTTGATTATATTCACTAGTATACTATGTGCATTTATCATCATTTTTTAAAAACCCAATGGTTTGATTTACATGGCTATAAAACAAATTATAACATAATTTGTGTTATAAATTTATGTCAAAATCAATGTTTTTAAATAAAATTGCATTGGATTTAACATTTATTACACTTTATATGCCATTTTAATGCCATGAAAGTACATGTTTTGATATAATGTACATTATGAATGAAAATATAAGTTTATATTAAAAATTTTCTTCTCACTAATTTTTTTAAAATTATTTCTCTTTTATCGATAACTATATGTTTATTGACAAAATAATTAAATAAAAGAGACCCTAATCCATAAACCATGTAACTAAAATCATAAATCTCACAACCCAATCAATAACATTTAAAATATAAACCATAATTTATAAACCTTAATTATACATCATTCTAGTCTAAGAACTTTCATAGGTTAGATTCATTTCTAATATGAATCTTAGGTTTAATGAAAAAAAATTGAAAATGCATGTGAAAAATTAGGATGAATGAAACTTATTTTCATTATGCCTACAATGTTTTGCATATATTAATTGGATTCATTTTTAATATGAACTTTAGGTCATACACGTGAACACAGTGAAAATAGGACAACTCACACTTATTTGCACTATGCATGAAATGTTTCACATTATTGGTTAGATTAATTTTAAATATAAACCTTAGGTCATAAATTTTTGACATAACATTTGAAGTGGTTTGATACAAAGGGATTTTGCTATTAAATCTAACTTCAATTAGGACTAATTTGATATAGGGTTAGTGTTATAGCCCAAATTTTCAACCTTGAAATGTTGTTCAAGCCTTCCCAATTTGGGGTAACATGGAGTTAATCCTAGGATATGGGTGGCCTAATAGGTGGATTTAATATATATATATATATATATATATATATATATATATATAATGGCTAGATCCCCTTGATGTATTATTTAAGCTAACAATACTACACTACTAGCTTATAAATGAAAAGGGAGTAAAATAACATGAAATAAAACTAATATACATCAAATCAGTTGACCACTACCAAAAAAATGCATGTGCACATCAAACATGAGATTAGCTTGAAACATACACTAATCTTAATTTTCATCTCTTATATCATCACTTCATGTAAAGGATTTGAAAGATGTTTGGTATAGGAGGACTAGAAAATTGGTCTAAAATGACACTAATGAATAGACAAACTCACTCAACCCTTGCACTTCACTTCAACACTTCACATGACTTGCAAGAGAAGATTTTAGATTGCATATAGGTGTTAAAATAGGATAACATGTCAAGGAAGACTACATAAATCACTTAACAAGATCAAATAACCATGCACACATACTATGTAAAATCATGAAAGGAGGTAAAAATAGTATTATTCATTGATAAAAGGCATATAAAGAAGTATGGATTCACCATACTTTATAAGATGATGAGAGATTGTGAGAAAGAGAATGTTGGAGAGGCTTATGACAAGTGTTTCCTCATGAAAGAGAAGGTTATTAAAAATAATATCTATAGGTGGGAATTCATGGATTCCTTTATCAACATGTGTATACTTGAAATGATATTCTCTTCATCAAGAGTGGCATAAAATAAATCTTGACATTTTTAACGACTCATCTACTTCATTATGCAACTGCCTATTCTTGTTTCTAGGAGTGACAAGTGGCATTCTTAATCATATATATATAACCTTGATATACCATATACCCTTGTTATTGACAAATTTCATCTATTTATAAGTCTTATATATTATTTTTTTAGGGATCATCATACCCCCTTAGGTGTCTTAAAACCTATCAAATTCACTATACCTCTCTCTCAACGTTTTTTCAATGATATACTAACATATTCTACTCAAGTTTATTTATATTCACCTAATTACCATTTTTAATGATATAATGAGGCTAAAAATAATAAATAAGCATTATTTTTTGTGTTCAAGAGACTCTCAAGATCTCCATGATTTCCCATAGGTTTACAATTAGGCTTCTTAAAAAATATAATGGTCCAATCATCTCTTGCGACAAAAGTAGTTAATTTAAATCTAATTTATCATATTTATAAGTTTTAATAATGATGATATAGGATAAAAAATATATATCTATGCTTTCAAAAAAAATTTACCTAATTTGAAGACTTACCATCACTTTGTATACTCGAAATTATGCTTTTATTTTGACTTTTTAAGGCTAATTTTGTATACCATGTCCTTCACACATGACACAAAAGGACACTATATCTATTAAATAGGAATACATATGTCATACCAATGTTTATATTTTAATTAAAAGGCATATTAGATTAATGGGGAGGTTTTCTTAGTCATTGGGTCATATTTTAGTCTCTTGGTAGCCTGTGAGTGTCTTACACTTTTAACAATCATTCATAGATATGAGGCCTTATTATGATGAATGAATACAAAAAATTTATGGTATAGAGACCAATATAAAACCTAATAAACAAATTTTATCCCACTCATAAATTCAACATACAAATGGGCATAAGAAAATCTCTCTTGGGTTAGTAGACTTGTCATGAAGAGATTGAGAAGGATCCTTTATGACTAGAAAGCCTCTAAAAATGTTTTATTAGATATAAAATCCTTAAATATTTATATTAAAACATATATTATTTTTTATTAATGATATAAAATTTAAAATTACTTTTAAGTAGGTTTTGTAACCTTATTTTCATACTATGAGGGTTTTTAAGTCATTAGACCAATCTAACCCTAACTATCTATTTAAGCACTTTAACCTAATTTAGATGAGTGTAAAATTTGTGGAAATATCTCCCAAATACTTATAAATATTCCAAGATCTTGTATATATCAAATATATTCAATACACCTCTAAAGTGTGGAGGTTTCTTTCAGTCATCATACACAGCTATGTATGACCATTTAAGACATTTAGGCCTAAATAGATTTCATGTCCTCCTCATTACCTCTAATAAATTTAAAATTCCATGAGGACATTGTTATAATTTATCAATAAATTGAAATAAATCATTCACTTAAATATAAATCTCATGGCTTTAATAATGATCAATACATTTTCCTTAATTCACCTAAGGTCTGCCTATAACTGCTTGTTAGGCATGCTTAGGCTTATTGATCTCTCTTTTGCATTTTATCACACTGCCCATATATGAAATTGAACTTTAACTTTCACTTGAAGTCTTGTTCAACTCAATAGATAACATACATGATTTATTTGAAGTTGCACTTGCAGGCTTGTTGCCAATATACTAAGCCTGTCACTAGCTCTGGCTTGAGAATGCCTCTTCTTGGGTGATTGTTCTCTTTCATAGAGACCTAAACATCCTTATCATGTTAATTATGACCTTTCACAAAAAATTAAACTTTTACATATTCATTAATAAGAATAAACTCTACACCTTTCTCATATTTAAGATAAATTGTCCTTTAATTGTAGGTGATCTTTTGTTTTTTTGGTTGCATTTTTGAGATTAGATTCTCTATGATTGGTCTCTTACAATTTAGTGATTTTGAGAGATATAAAGAGATTATTTATGTTATTATTAATCCTATATAAAAATTATGATTTTATACAAACCAAACAAAATTAGTCCTTTTATTTATCCCTATGATAGGCTTGTAGGTCATCCTCTAAGACTGTCACCCCAATAAGGCTTGAGGGTGACACTTATCTTATTCTCTTGACACCTAAATTTTATATTTTCAAGGTAAACACTAATGTCATGTCTCTTGGACTTTGATTCAACCCTAAAACTAATGATCAAACTTGGATACTGTTAATGTACTAAAATGTATCATTAGGTTCATATAGTGTTTAAGAAACACTTCTCATTTTTGGATTCACAGAATCCTTTGCATGAGTTGATAGTTGTGATAATAATTTTATCCTTGGTGGAATATAGGTAGAATAGGAATATTGTTTCAAAAACTTATATTATTTGGTGGTTTGGATCCACCATGGATTAATAGTGAATCTTTGATTTTGAAGATGATATATGCTATATAAAGTGAATTATGCTCAAAACTATATCTAAAGCTAAAGTAAGATGAGTATTCACAATGAAACTAATCTAAGGTGAATTGATAAAAATGGATAAAAAGGAAGGGTAGGGCATAAAATACAAGTTTTGTTTATATTTTATTCAAACATTATGATAGATTTTTAATTTCATATGAACATGCATTGCACCAATGTTCAACATGAACTAGCATAAACTCAAATCCTACCACACATTAAGTAAACATCTAAGGAAAGTATGAAAATATGTAAATAATAATAAGATATAGTTTTAAAAAAAATACCCTAAAATTAAATAGCATAAGCCCATATGCAAGAAGATCAAAGGAATCGAAGTAAACCTAAGAACTTTCAACTATTGTAGAATCATCCCAAATTAGCAACTCTACATTAAAAAGACACACATTTAGAATTCACAAGAACCATTAAAATTTGAAGATGAGACCAAATAAATAAGAGATAAAACATGATATAATTCACACAAGAAAAAATGGACAAAATTTGAAAACCTCCTTGCTTATACTAATTTGATCAAAGTTACAAATAGTCTTTTTAGCTCCAAAACTATTTTCCCTTTATAACTAGAAATAACTCTTTATATCAAAAGTTCATGAGGTATATAGGTTAGTAATGACAAATTATATTTGTTCATGTTAATAGGATATCTATCCTTTCTATTATATTCTAGAGCAAGTGAATTTTTCTAATATATTTACCTCTAAGAGATGTATTTTACAAGATGTACATGCCTTTATAAAAATAATATTCCTTTTCAAAAACATACAATGCTCAATTAAAAAAGTATACTCCTATCTTGGCTAACTTGGAGACATTTTTGGTGATGAAATATTTTGCCTTCCATACAAGATCTTCATTCTATAATTTTTTTCACTAATCAATTGGAGTTCAAAGATAGGTCTCATGAATAGCTCCCTTTTTCCTTATCTTCTATACCCTTGATATCCCTCTCAGCCCTTTTTGAACCCCGTTTGATTCCCCTAGCATCTCCTATCTTCTCCTTAGATGACAAAAGTAGGCCCATGATGTTCTTATTATCATCCCCTATCTTTCTTTGGTCTTGGTTCCTTAATAGTTGTATGGATTGAGAAGTTCTATGCTTGAAATCCTCATCACTTATTAGACCCAAGGGAGTAAGTATGGTAGGCTCTTTGATCAAGATAACCAATATGTGGACATTAGATCTTCTTGTTGTTTGATATTTTTAGAAATGTCTTCCATCTATTTGGACCAACTATTTATGGCTTTGATTTTATCCATCAATATAGACATAGTCAAATATAAATGGGTTAGGATGACTATCTTTAATTTAGGTACTTGATTCTTGGTCAAGGTTTTGATTATAAATTTCACTTGATAGCTTAAAGCCTGAAATTAGCCAAATTGTCCAGGGAATTTTGCTTAAGTATTGCCTCTTGTTTAGTTTTGATTAACTTTAAATAAGTGAACAAGTCAATCATGGTGTCCTCATATTACTTGAATTTGACTGATTGATACGAAGGCTTATTCTTTGAAATTTTATTCTATTGCAAGATGCCTTTAATCATTATATTAGAGCCTCCTTGTAGGAATTTTCTCAAGCTTGACCAATTATTGTCCACTATATTTAGATACATGGCATTAAATTGTGTGTATTTTAATATTCTCTATTCTATATCTGAAGTTAGATAGAGCTCCACATCTTCCCTTAAAACACTTTTTTGAGCTATCATGGCTATTGGCTTTTCTAGATTACTTGTGAGTAGTCTCCAATTCAATTCTAGATCAAATTATCCTTGTAATAGTGATAATTCAACTTCTTTGTCTTGATTATAATGAGCATAGGGTTGAACTAGGGTTTTTTTTACTTTCCAAGGTATTCTTGAAGGTTTTATAGTGTTATAATGATGAAAGCTATTTTTGAACTTGCACAAGTTTTGTAACTTAGATCCCAATTAGATTGTGTAATTATGCCCTTACATTTCTTAGGCCTAAAAAATCTTCAATTTTACATGTTATACTTAGGTGGCTCTAATGTGGCATCACCATGTCATCTCCATGGCATTTTTTGGCATTTTTCTCATTAATATTTTAAAAAGTGACCATTATGTTTTGAAAATTCCACTTTTATCTCATACCATTGATCTTGTTTACAAATATCAATCATACTCCATCGATATTGAACCAAGAAATCAAATATTATTGTCTACTTGTTATTATTCCCCATGGTTATGGCACTTATGAATTTAAAGTATGCTTTGAGCTTTGTTGAAATGTCAACATTGATTTTGCACCAATGATCATGTTTGCATGGATCAATCATGCTGCATCAATCTTGATCTGTTATTATTCCCCCTGCTTTGTAGACTGATGATCTGAATGTGTATGCTCATCTACATATAGTCAATATTCAAAATATTCTTGAGATTTAATTTATGACCCATGGCTATGCCATAATTTATCTTTGCATTCACCTTTAAGGCTTTTGACTTTTCAATATTTTCTATGCATTGTTTGATAATCTTTATCCACAAAAATACACTCCATTAGATCTTGATACACAAGGTCAAACACCATTGGTTGTTGAATTTTCTTTGGCTAAGATTTTGACATTTGTCACTTTCTCAATTGTTCTAAGGCTCCATTAAAGTTTTGAGTCGATACGTATAATTGGATCAATCTTGCCTGCGTAAATTATTACCATTGATCTTTAGAAGATGTTCAAACTTTAGCTTAGGGTTGAGGTTTTGAATTTTAAAATTCAACCTTGCATTTTTAGATCATTTACATAGATCAATTGTGGACTATTGATATTATGGATAAAAATGATATTTAAGTTAGTGCTCAGGAAATTAAAGAACTAAGCATATAGTTTTCAAACTATGTATTAATTTCATGTTAATAAACATGGTTAGGACCTTAGGATAAACTTTTTAGCTAAGTTTTAAGAATGATAAATGGGACCCCACACATAATAAAAAAGACATGGCATAAAGTCTTAGGACAAGGCTTTTAGCTAAAGTCTAAGACATAACAAAAGGACCCAATGCTTAGACCATGTGAAAATAAAGGGGACCAAGTGGGGATCAAGAAAATAAAGTGACCCAACATAAAAAAAATTATACTAAGATTTGGTCATGTTAATAAACATGAATAAACCTTAGGATAAAAATTTAACTAAGTCCATGGCATAATAAATCATTTTGTATAAATTGTTCCCACCAAATTTGAATGTGATTCAAAGGGACCTGATATAGGGTAATTTGAATGAGTATTTTAAGATTACTTTAGTTTGAATTTCAATAGACCAAAGGCTAGTAGAAGGTCAAAATGATATAAAAATCATGATCCCTAGGTATTTCCCATTCCAAATGGACTCCATTGGAGATGTAACCTTAAACATGAAGATCTAATTGTAACAAATTTAGGTAAGATTAAATAAAAATTATGAGCAAATATGCCAACCAAATCAGGTGTGGATGATATTCAATAAAAGATAATGTGTAAACATGCTAGTGGTACTCTGATCAAGTGCATTTTTAATTTTAAGGTACAAATTCACATAATTTGGAATAAGGGTCCTCATTTTTCAGAAATAGAGTTATGTTGACCTCAATAAATGGTGACTTATGGGGGAAACATAGCAATATGTTATAATTTATAGACTCTACTTTAGACAAAAACTACTTTATTAATTCCATTTGATCAAGTACCATTGAGATCAATTCATGGTTGAAAAAATTCTTGCATATGTAGAATTAAGGTTAAACATCAAGACCTAGTCATGTTGTGTGTGTTTTTTGATTCCACTTAATAATTTTCATGGGATTTTGGGAAATAACTTCTAGATTTCATTACTTTGGTCATTAACACCAAATTTTAGAATGTTTGGATATTTATTAATAACCATGATTTAGCTTAGGGAAGGCTTGTGTATTGCTCTATTTCTAGCCAGGCATCCATAGCCCCAATATAGATGCCTATGTCTCCACTCTAGTCCTTGTTCCACTACCAACCAGGCATCCATATCCATAATAGATGTTATCAAAATCACCTCAACTTAGAGAGTTTTTTTATTTTGTAATTAGATCTTATTTTTTGTAAAATTTTAGATCATTTTTACTTTATACCAAAGGCTAGGAACCAAGTTATCTAGGTTTATAGATTTGGTCAACTGCATGATCTTCAAAAAATCATCTTTGGTTGTAGCCATATCCTAAGCAATGATGTTTATTAAGTTTAAAATTGACTATATCCTAATAATATAAGCTTTTATCTGATATGTGTAAGCCTATTTAAAACTAATATTAGATCAAAACAATGCTCAAAATCCCAATAAACAATTATCCTAACCATCAGTCTTTAATAGCTTCTCCAAACTATAAAATTAAGCTCATTTTTCAATAATCTATGATAACCCAATGTTGAGAAAACATACCTACATTCTTAAAATATGGAGTTACTTTTGAGAATCTAAATTTATTTTGAGCTAAGTACTATCCAAAAGGACTTTATTAAAAGAAAGAAAAAAGTAGGAAAAATAGACACACCAAGAAGAAAGCACATAATCAAACAAATAAATATAAAATAACAATATTTACAAATAAGGGACAAGAAGGAAAGAACAAAGAAACTAATCTAACCTACCTACACTATCTCTAACTAGTCTTATAGTTCATTCCATGAAGACTCTAGGTGGGGTAGTATAGAAATAGTGTTTGAGGTATTGCCCATTATTGGTAATGTAAACTCTACTCCTTGTAAGTATTTTAGTTTGAAGGTGTTGTCTCCTAGGGCCTCAATAATTTGATATGTACAAATTCATAGAGGTGTGAAGTTCCCATGTTTTCCCATTGGTTTTGAGGCTTTATCCTAAATAAGATCTAAATCTCATTATCTAAACACCTTTATCTTTGAATGTTAGTCAAACCACCTCTTGACTATGGTTTGGTGTCTGCTAAAATTGGCAAAAGCCTCTTCTCTTGCATCTTCCATCTATATGATGTCCACTAGCCATGCACTTGAAAATTATTGGTCCTCTTCCCTATACTCTTGCATGAACCTATATTTTGGTAGCTTGTGTGTGATGGGAAATATAAGTTCTTGACCATATACCAGAAATAATGGTGATGCCTTGAGATCTTGCTTAACTCTAGTTTTATCTACCCAAAGGGCATACTTAAACAACTTGTGCATGTTCTTTGTTTATCTTCTATAGTTTTCTTTATGGCTTTCATCAAGTTCTTATTTGTTGATTTAAACAGTCCATTGGATTGAGGGTAATGGTTTGATGAGAACTTAAGAATAATGTTGTTTTCATATCCTCTTTCCATCATTTCAATGGATAAAAGGTAGATCCATTATCATAAATTAAAGATACTAGCATTATAAACCTTGTGCATATGTTTTCTTCTAAAAAATTGATAACTTATTCAATCCTAAATTATTTAGTTGCCATTACTTTAGTCCATATTGTGTAGTAGTTAGTAGAAGTCAAAACATTTTTATGACCATCTGATGAATTGGGGTTAATGACCCCCATAGAATACAACCCCCATTAGGCAAAGGGTTTATACATCATTATTGGCTTTAATGACATAGCTTCCTTAGGCTCACACTACCTCACATGATTGTGAGCATCCTCGAAGATAGTAGGCTAGTAATAACTAGCTCTAAGGACCTTGTGAGTTGTAGTCCTTCCAGATGGATGTCCACTTCCTAGCTTCTCATGAAAAGTGCATAAGACTTCAGCCACCTCTTCTTTATAAACACATCTTAGGTAAATTCCTTCAAATTTATTCCTATATAACACTCCATCCTTGATCATAAAATGAGCTGTTTGAGCCTTAAAACCCTCTTTTACTCTCTACTTAACCCTACAAGACAATAGCCATTGATTAACAAAAGAATAATAGGATCATACCAATCATTGGGCTGAATTTTTTTTCTACCTAAATGACATTTATTTTGGTTTAGTATTGGAAGTCAAATAAATTAAACCTTTTCATCTTACCAAATTTGTTGTCTTCGTCTCAATATTATATTCTTAGAGAATAGACATCCACTTACCTATCCTTTCTCCAAGTTCATGTTGACTGAGCAGGAGCTTACTATCAAGGTTTAGTAGTATTGCATGTACCTTATTTCTAAGGATATAATGCCTAAATTTATTTACTACCTTGAATAGAAAACATGCTTTTTTTTTAATAAGATAATAATTTAGTTTAAAAATTTTGAAATTAGTACTCATAAAAGCAATAAAAGGATCACACCCATCTATTTTTTGAGTTGGGACAACTGCAATTGTATGGTCAAAATCCAAAGAGTAAAGATAAAAGTCTTTAGTAAAATTTAGACTTATCATCACATGGGCTTGTCTAATTACTTATTTTATTTCCTTCAATTCCTTCTTGGTCACTTCATTCTAAGTGATCTTAGCATATTTATTCAACATATCATTCAAATGTCTCACTATTTATTCAAAACCAAAAATAAACTTCCTCACAAAGTTGAATTTACCAAAGAAAGACTTTAATTCCTTCTTATTATTAGGGGGTTATATATTTGATATTTAATTTACTCTATTTAGGTCTATAGATATCCTTTCTTTAGTTATAACATGTCCTTACAATTTTCCATAAGTCACACAAAAAATGCTCTTCTTTAGGTTGAGAGATATTCCATACCTTCTACACCTTTCAAATACTTGTTGTAATTTTATTATGTGATCTTCCATATTATTTAAAAAGATAGTCAAGCCAACCATGTAAATAATGATGCATTTACCTATGAGGATTTGGAATGCATGATACATTGCTCTTTAAAAGGTTGCACATGCATTTATCAATCTAGAGGGTATTCTCTTATAGGTAAAAGTGCCCCACTTGGTAGTAAAATCAATCTTAATCCTATTTTATTTGTTCCTTAGCACCTAATTATACCCTAGAAATCCATCAAGAAAAGACATCATAATAGAACCAAAAATAATTTGGATTACTTAGTCAAGAGAAGGTAAGGGACAATTATTCTTTTCATATGATCTATTCAGATTTCTAAAATTAATGCACAATCTGATTTCACCATTTTTCATCCCAAAAGGCACTAAGTTATCTACCCAAGTGGAGTGTCTAATATGAAACAATATCTTAGCATCTAATATATTCTTAAACTCTTCATATATCATTGGTTCTAGGATAGGGTTGATTGGCCTTTTTTTAGGTGCCTTTTTTTTGCCTAAAAGGATTACTGGTTTCTTTTAGTGGTATGATATGAGTTATGACCTTAGGATCAAAGCTATTCAAGTTATCATAAGACCATGATATTAAATCCTTATACTTGGTCAGCATATCTTTGAATCTCTTGGTTTTAATGCTTATGTAAGTTATTCCAATATTCACCAGCTGAGGTTGACCTAGTGAACTTCCATTGCATTGTAGTCCTTCTCATCTACTTTGGGAACATTGACAGTATCAACTAGTTTTTTTGAATTAAATAGTCTTTATAAGGCTATCATGCCTTTAGGATCTTATTATCACTCTATTTAATGACCTTGTCATCAATCTTGCCTTTAAATTTTTCATCATAATAGGTATTTTCATTGACCTCATCAATAATGTGAGTCTCAAACACTCCTGAGCTTGTCAAGAAGTATATGATCTTCTCATCATCAGTGAATACTTACAAGTGGTTGACATTATTTGGTACTAATTGACATAGGAATAACTCAATGGTAAGGATTTAAAACGTGGAACATTGATTGGGCATAAGATTGGCTACAACTAAATCAAGTTCATTAGCAACCATATTTTCCTCCATAGGGACTGACACAATGTTGAAACCATCAAAACATTTAATTAAATCCCACACTCTAAATTTATAGTTCTTGAGATAGGATAAATTGAATTGATATTTACTCTTGACCTGATTAACTACTAATTCATAATCACTAAAAACTTATAGTTCCTTGACATTGTGTTTGATTACAAATTGTAATCCCAGAATAAGTGCTTCATACTTAGCCAAATTATTGCTGCATGGGAACTAAAGTTTCTAAGAGGTATTATATTCTTTCCCAATGGGATTGATTAATACCACTCCTAATCTATAACCTAATTTTAATCTAACACCATCAAAATATAATTTATATAATCCAAGCATAACATGAGAAGTTTTGGGGTTACATATCTTTGTGGTGTCTAGAGTGTAAACACCTAGGTCTGAGCTAGCCATGTTGACCCTCTCATTAGTTTCACTATATTAAATAATAATATGATTCATTTTATTTTCCATTTATATCCTAATATAATTTTTAACTCTTTTAAATGGAAACCACGTGTGTGAATAGTCAGTTTACATATAACCATTTAATGATCTGGTCTAGTTTCTACTTAGTAGCATTTCATATGCATTAGGGATGTCCACCACTTGGATGTCAATGAATTTTTGGATCCTTGGTTTATAAGTAATCTACATGTGAAAATTTAACAATTCACTAATCACTTTGACTCTTTATTTATCTAATTGAGTTACAACCCTATCAAATCTAATTAGATTCAAAACTAATTACTCACAAATACCTTTAGGCATAATATTTTTAGATGCACCAGGGTCTAGTAAATAATTATGCAAATTCTTACCAAAGATCCTAATTATAAATAGGAAAGGTGTAACATCTACCTTACTTTTGTGTATTGTAACATTAGCATGTGCAAATGTTTTTGGTTTGATAGGCTTCTTAGACAAAGATTCCAATAACAAATCCCTTTGTTCTATAATCTAAGTCAACTCACTAAAAGTAATGTTAGATTTGATCTTTTTCATGTCTTCTACTATACTGTATCTAGTCTTATTGGAATAATTAGATGCATTAGCATTGGGTTTAGATGTGCTTCCCTTAGGAGGCTCTAGATTGTTATCTAATGTAGTATCAAGAGGAGTTTCAAAATTACTTGGTGGATTTGAGGTAGTCAAAGGTTACTTATTCTCCCTATTCCTTAGAGGATAGGTCTTTTTCAAATATTACTAAAAAACATGAATCTCTTTAGGGATATCCTTAGACTTATCCTCTTCTTGGAATGAAAAATCAAATGTCTCCATCATGAGGGTTGAATTAGTATATTTATATGACCTTGAAGAAAATGAGGTACCCACACCATTATCTTTATTAGGTACAACTTCAAAATTATCCAATTCTTCTTGAAAAAAATTAAAAGCATTGTAAAAATCTAGGCAGTCTAATTAACCATACTTTAAAGTACAATGAAATCTACAATAAATAGGTAGAGGTACATCACCAAGATTTATATCAAGCACATTATTATTATATGATGACTCATTATTATGTTTGTTTTTATTTTGAAATTTGTTTGAAGGCCTATTTAACCTTTGGAAAATGAAGTTCATATTAGAACTTTTCCTAGTATGGCCATCTTACGTTTGTAACTATAGAAAATTTATTGTTTATCTTTTGAACCATCTTTAAGATAGAGTCATTTTCATTATTGGGTGCCTCATAAGTTTTGAACTTGAGTATTGATACTAGTTATAGGCATCAAAGCTCTTTGGTCTTATAGATAAGTCCCATAGGTAGAGTTATTTAAGAATCCTAGGTTTTGACTATGATATGAATGGCTCAAAGGAAATTGGATCAGAATTGGGAGCTAATTTACAACTGGCATATTTTGATTGGCATTGGGAATGACATTCAACATAAGAAAATTTGGATTAATGTTGGGAATACTATATCTCATTTGGCCCTAGGGCTGCATTTAATCATTAATGATTATATCTTTAGTAAAAGCTAAGGCTAAAGTGTTAATGACCCAAGAAGATCTTCTAAGAAACATAAAAGTCATAAGATCAAAGGCATCCTTATATCTCTAAGGCTAAAGCTTCATCATGTCTATAAGGAGCTATGGTCTTGCTGAACATCTTCTAAAATCTAGCATGAAATGCTCTTATGGGCTCATTTGAGTCTCTTTTGACTATGGTAAACTATTGGTATAAGATACATGGTCTAATGATTGTGCCAAACTAATCAATGAAGTATTACTGAAATCATCTTAGCTATATATGTAATTTTTAACAAGCTTAAGGAATGAAATTAAATGAGAAAAATCTACATGCTACATCTTCATGATCAAAATTCAAAAATATTAAATAAACTTTGAAGGATTTAATGTGTTCTTCAACAATTAAAACACCATTAAGACTAAAAAAACATAAATACTTTTTAGGATTATGAGGGAGATCATGTACCAAACTTAGCACATTGATTAAAGAACCACCTAGCCAAGCCATACCTTCATAGGATTGAACATAGAAACACCCTGAATTAGTAAAGTTGGTCGATACTTTTAAAATCTATGCCTGCCTTTATCTCATCTAGCTCTTCTATGGAATTCTAATGAAATAAGGGGAACCCTTGTCTCTAAAATTGACCTAGTCTTTATGCTCAGTAATTCTAGCTTGAGAGCTTTGAACCCTATTTAAAATACAATGTGTAAGTCTTATCTTTACAAATAATGATGATCAAGCTTGCACATTAAGAAAATTTTATATAAATAGGTATAAAGAATGGTAAAAGACATCAATATTTAACTAAATTAGCTCAAATATGTGTCTAAACACGTAAATATGAATGATTTTTATGTGTTTCAAACTCAAATAAAATCAAATTTGTAGAGATATAATCAATCTTTGAACAAAACAACTATTACTAACCTCAAATGCCTTGGATTCACATATCTTAAGCCATCTTTACCATAATTCAACATCAAACTTCAATGGACATCAATCTTTGTCTAAATAAGTATAAAGACTAGTCTAAAACCATTAAGATCAATGATCCTTACACAAATATGCTAAAATAAACATAAATATGCAAATAATACTTCAATCTTTGAACATAATTCACCATAATTAGCAAAGATGTTGCAAATTTTCAAAGATTGAACTAAGGCCCTCCTTCTAGTGCTAGTTCTTCCCCTTGTTGATGCACCAAAATGTATAAATAGGTTTACATAGTGTTTAATAAACACTACTCATTTCTAGATTCACAGAATCCATTGCATAAGTTATTGGTTGTGATAATCCTATTATCCTTGGTGGAATAGAGGAAGAGTAGGATGACTATTTCACAAACTTATAGTAGTTGGTTGCTAGGAGCCACTATGGTTTAATAGTTAATCTTTGATTTTGAATATGATCTATGATATTTAAAGTGAATTATGCTCAAAACTATGTCTAAGGCTAAACTAAGATGAATATTCACAATGACACTGATTTAAGGTGAATTGATAAAAATGGAGAAAAAGGAAAGGTATGGTAGAAAAGAGAAGTGTTTTTTATCTTTGATTCAAACATTATGACAAAGTTATAATTTCATCTGAACATGCATTTAACCAATATGCAACATGAATTATCATAATCTCAAATCCTACCACGTATTAGGTAAACATCTGAAGAAAGTATGAAAACATGCAAATAATAACAAGATCTACTTTAAGAATTTTACCCTTGCAAGTAAATAGCATTATCATAGATGCAATAAGAGAAAAAGAATCAAATTAAACCTAAGAACTTTCAACTAATCTTGAATTATCCCAAATTATCAACTCTAAATTAAAAAGATACACATTCAAAATTCAAAAGAACCATTAAAATTTGAATATGAGAATAAACAAATGAGAGAGAAACCATGATAGCAATTCAGAAAACCAAATATGGACAAAATTTGTATAACTCCTTGCTTATATTAATTTGATCAAAAGTTATAAATAGTTTTTTAGCTCCAAAACTTTCTCCCCTTTAAAATTGGTAATACCTCTTTATATACACAATTCATGAGGTATGCATGTTAGTAATGACAATTTACATTTGTACATATGTATGGGATAGTTGTCCTTTCTGTTATATTCTGGAACAAGTGATGTTTTCTAATATATTGACCTATAGGCAATGAATTTTACAAGATATACATGCCTTTATAAAGAGAATACTCCTTTTCAAAAATATACAATGCTCAAATACAAAATAATATTCTTATCTTAGATAACTTGGAGACATTTTTGGTGATGTAGTCTTCTACCCTACCTATAAGATCTTCATTCTATAATACTGTTCACTGATCAAATAGAGATTAGAGATAGATCTTATGAAGATCTCCATTTTTTTGATCTTCTAGGCCCTTGAGATCCCTCTCAACCCTTTCCAAATCCTATTTAATGCCCTTGTCATCTCATATCTTCTCCTTAGATAACAATAGTAGGCCCATGATCTTCTTATTATTAGCACATGTCTTTCCTTGGTCTAGGTTAGTTACTAGCTATATGGATTGAGAATTTATATGCTTGAAATAATCATCATTTATTAAACCTAAGGGACTAAGTATGGTAGACTCTTTGATCTAGCTAACCAATATGGCCATATCCTATATTCTTACTTCTTGAGAATTTTAGAAATGTCTTCCATCTACTTAGACAAGTTATTCAGGGCTTTGATTTTGTCCATAAATATAGCCACAGTCATATCTAAATGGGACAAGCTATCTATCTTAAATTTATGGACTTGATTCTTGGTCAAGGCTTTGATTAGGTCTTTCACTTGATAGCTTGAAGCCTGTATTGGCTAACTTGGCCTATAGCCATGGAATTTTGCTTAATTATTGCCTCATGTTTAGTTTTAATTAAATTAAAGGAAGTAAACAATTCAATCATGGTGTCCTCATTTATCTTGAATCTATTTTATTGACAAGATGGCTTGTTATTTCAAATTTTGTTCTACTATAAGATGACCTTGATGATTTTAGTAGAGCCTCCTTATAGACATGGTCTCGAGATCGACCAATTATTGTCCCCTTTATTTAGAGATATGATATAAAATTATGTGTCTTTGAAAATCCTCTCTTCTATATCTAATGTTAGATAGAGCTATACATATTCCATTAAAACACTATTTCAAGTTGCCATGGTTGTGGGCTTCTCTAGATTTCTTGCTAGTGGTCAACAGTTTAATTCTAGTTCCAATTATCCTTACATTAGTGATAATTTAACTTCTTTATCTTGATTATAATGATCATAGGGTTTAACTAAGAGTTTTTGTACCTTCTAAGGCTTTCCTAAAGGTTTTTATAGTGCTTTAATGGTGGTAAATATTTTTGAGATTGCATGAGTTTCATGACTTAGATCACAATTGGATTACATACTTATACCCTGACATTTTTTGAGCCTGCAAAATCTTCAATTTGACATATTATATTTACCTGGCTCTGATGTGGCATCATGGAATCCCCATGGTATTTTTACATCATCTTGCTCATTAAAATTATAGAAAGTGACTGTTATCTTTCAAAAATTCCACTTTGATCCTACACCATTGATCTTGTTTGCATGGATCAATCATACTCTATTGATCTTGATTTGAGAACTTGAATGTTATTGGTTACTTACTACATTTCCCATAGTTATGACACTTGTCACTTCCAAATTTTCTCTGAGCTTTATTGAGATGTCAATGTTGATCTCACACCATTGATCTCATTTTCATGGATCAATCATGCTTCATCAATCTTGATATGCTTAATTATGCCCCCTACTCTATAGATAATTGATCTAAATGTGTACACTCATCTACATACTATCAGCATTTGAAAGATTCTTGAGCTTTTATTTTTGAACCATAGATATGCCACATGTCAAATTCACATTCATCTTTAGGGATTTTGACTTTTCAATTTTTTATACACACAGTTTGATAATCTTCATTTGATCAAACATGCTCTATTGGATCTTGATCCATAAGGTTGAATGCCATTGGTTGTTGAATGTTATTTGGTTGAAATTGTGACATTTGTCACTTTTTCTCTTGTCTCAGGGATCTATTGAAGTTTTTAATAAATACACATCATTATATCAACCTAACTAAGCAAATGCATACCATTGATTTTTTTAAAATGTTTAAACTTTATCTTAGGGTTGGGGCTTTGAATTTTCAACTTTAACCTTGTACCATTGGATCATTTATAGAGATCAATTGTGGACCATTGATCTTGTAGATAAAAATGATATTTAAGTCAGTTCTTAGGAAAATAAAGAACTTAGAATAAATTTTATAGAATATGGTTTTATTTCATGTTAATAAAAATGGGTAAGACCTTAGGATAAATTTTTTTAAGCTAAGTTTTAAGCATGATAAAGGGGACCCTGTACATAATAAAAAAGGCATGGCATAAATTTTTACGACAAGGATTTTAGCTAAAGTCTAAGACATAACAAAAAGACCTGATAGTTAGTTAGACCATGTAGAAATAAAGGGGACCAAATCGGCTCAAGAAAATAAAGGGACCCAACATAAAAAAAAATTAGACTAAGGTTTGGTTGTGTTAATAAACACAACTCAACCATAGAATAAAAATTTAACTAAGTCCATCGCATAATGAATCATTCCTATGTAAATTGTCCTTACCAAATTTGAATTTGATTCAAGGGGCCCTGAGCTAGTGTAATTTGAATGAGGATTTCAATATGACTTCAATCTTATTTTTAATAGACCAAAGGCTAGTAAAAGGCCAAATTGATATAAAAATCATGATCCCTAGGCATTGACCATTCTAAATGGAATCCATTGGAGATATAACATAAAACAAGAAGATATAATGTTAGCAACAAATATGCCAACCAAATAAAAATTATGAACACATATGCCAACCAAATCAGGTGTGGATGATCTTAAAATAAAAATAATGTGCAAACATGCTAGTGGTAATTTTATCAAGTGAATTTTCATGTTTAAGGTATGATTTTGTAAAATTTAGATCAAGTGTCCTCATTTTTCATAAATGGGGGTATTTTGACCTCAACATATACCACTCATTTCCTCTTATGGCTCATGCAGCCCTGTAGGTCTCCACATGGCTTATAGGTGCATGACAATCTTACTCAAATATTGCCTTGATAATGTATTGCTAAGTAGGGTTTAGAGATTGATTTAGATTGGTAAAATTCCAATTCCATGGATATATATTTAAAACCATACTTCAAACACTTAGTTTCACTTTATCAATAACAAAGGCTTCTCAAGAACAAGCAATGAATCAATACTAATCTTAACTATACATGGGCATTTTATTCCTTCATATACATGGATTTTAGATCAAGAATGGTGTGAAGGAATTAATTTATATTATTATAGGATTAAAACCCTATTTATTAATTCTTTTAACCTTAATTATGTGGAAACAATTCATACTTCACAAGAAACTTATCTAACCTACAAGTCCTGATAACACACCCCATTCTTGGCATAGGGAGACTTGTAACATGGTTATATTCAATGGTTTTGTTATTTAAAAGGTATCTTATCATCATTAAAAAATATTCATATAATTATTATATAGTCACAAAACTTTAAAGTATAGAATGAAGATAAAACTGAGCCAGTGGGGATTAGAGTCACATTTTGACCCCTCAAGCTCTTAATGATTATTCATAGAGTTAGGGGCCTTAATATGTAAACCAATTCCAATAATATTAATTCAATTAGGACACCATTATCTACCCCATAGCTTATTTCACCACTCTCTCTCCTCTATATAGAATAGGTATCTAAAATTGTTCTTCACAAGCTTGCCAAGGAAGCGATAGGGAATATGAAAGATGTTTTATCTATTTTGAACCTATAACTTCATATAAATAATTTATTTGGGTTTTAGGAATATTTATGGATATATGGAAGTGTTTTGATATGTTCCTCAGCATTGAAAACCTAAAATCACCCTCTGGAAGCCTACTCTTTTGCCATGAAAACCATCATCCTTTAACTGAAAACCATGATGGAGCTGTAAACCAAGTATCCATGGAGTTATCCACACCTATAAAGATATAGGAAAATATGAAAATACATCTTCCTTCCATCTTCCTACCATTATCTTATGCCATTCCTTCTTGTACATTATAAAATACATGTAAAAGCACTTGAAATGAGTTATAACATTAGAGAATAGAGGTAAACATTATTCAAGTCAATTTTATAGACCAAAGATTGGTATGGGATGGATTTAAAAATGTTTGGTGATTCAAAAAGACATTATAGACCTTTGACACCTTTTGAATCAACTCAACATATCGTGGTATGGCTAGATAAGCACAAGACTAAGGACCATTACCTTAATTTTGTCAAAACTACCTTAAAGTTTTCTAAGCATGACTTACAATGATATTTTCAATGTATTAAATAAATTGTGGAGTTTTAATTTGCAATGTTTTTAATGAACCTCTCTAATGGTAGCCAAAATTTGGATAACATATTTGGTGACCTCCTGGGTATGATTACTTTCTAAGCATGTTAGACTAGTTGCCTTGCTCATCCATTGGGATATGGAATCATTTAACCTCAAATTGAGACACAATACTTCCTAAACAAGATGACAAATTGAAACACCTTTTTACACACAAAAGACAACACATAAAAGACAAAATAAAAACAAGACAACATGCACACTTGTGTTAAAAAACACTTAGGAAAAAAAAATCAAAAACTACTAAGTACAACTAACCTTTCATAATTGATCCTCTTGGATCAAAAGGAAAGCTTCTTAAGTCACCTTCATGTGATGAAAAAGAGTGATGTATAAGCTATTGACATGTTTTGTTATTATTTGAATAAATCCTATTTTGATTACCACCTTTTTTGGTTTGACCTCAAATGGAGCAACAATAGCAAACATGTCTCCAACAAAGATAAACTTATCACGATCTTCACTTTTTACTTCATATTGTTGTCATATCTTTGACAATGTGAGAGAGCTCCAAATTGATCCAATTCTAACTTTTGAAGGTAATAGAAACTTAATTTTCAATTGAGTTATAAAATTACATATCATACTCACTTTAAAGAGTGTCATATTCATCATACCTTGGTACATTGTGGATTTGAAATTCTTGTTGATGAATAGTAGGATTTATTGGCTTGATAAGAGCTTTTAACTCCTCATCAACAACTTTTTATTAAGGTACTAACCTACAAATCTATTTAAAATCATTGAACATGTCTAAGTAATACTTATACTTGTCTTATAGGCTTCCTTATACTTATCCATAAGATTCAACAAGATCATCAACCATGATATTCTCCTCAAGAGGCTTCTCGTGCATGTATTGATCAGCTCATTGGCCAAGACCACAATCTTGGGACTCTCCACATGAGATGTATATGTATCATAAAAACTTAAGAAAAATTCTTCTAGTTCCTCCCAAAATGAAGCTTATCTTTGGTCACTTGAAAATGTGCCAACTTTAGTTTCATTATTACCATTCTATTGAGGTGCAATGGGATGATTTAATGCTTCAAACTCCTCAATGAGATTATGACATACGTTCAAGTTATCTTCTTACATATCTATCTCTTATTCATGAGGCTCAACAAGGCTAAGATATAAAGTGTATTATTTAAGACTTACCTCATTCTCATTTGTAACTTTCTAAATTATAATTTGATCATCTTTCTTTTAATCAAGACTCAATCCATAACAACTAGGTTGGTATTCTTCTTCTTTCATGGAGAAAGGAAGTTCGCCTTCCCATTAAAAATCTAAATCATCATTATTTTCTTTTTCCAAACCTTATTTATGCTCTTATTCATAAAAATCAAATCCATACCAACCAAACTAATTCACTTGATCATTTTTGACATCTTTAAGGTTGTTGAATTGTTGTCTAGAAGATAAAAACTTCTCTTCATCACTGAAAGTTACTTTGCTTTCTTCTCCACCCATGGGGATGTCAATGATGATTTCTTAGTCATATTAAATTGAAGTGAATTATTCATGTTTTTAATGAACCTCACCTCCAAATGAATTATGATTAAGGTTCTTAAGGATTTCCCCCTTATTAATGTTATTTGACAATCTCTCTCCTTCAACTCTATATTCATTTTCTCCTCTCTTTACCACATGTTATCTTTCACAAAAGGAGAGGGTGGGAAGGCAAGAGATTCCATTGTGTTTCTTTCAAATTGATAGAGTGTCCCTATAACTTAGTATTTTAGGTGGGGTTAAGTTTATTAAAGGGACCTTGGAGAGTTGAATAAGTAAATTGTGCTAAGGGTGTTTTATTATTCTCCTTCCACTCTTACATTTATTTATCAAACATTGAGGTGTCTTGGACTTCATGGATAGATGAAAATTGGAGAGAAGATGAAAATTTTAAGGGGTTTGAGGGATCTGTCAACTTGACCTCTATATACTTCTCATTTTCTTGACCTTGGATAGGCATGGGAGAAGGATATTTCTCAAGAGTTGGCATGATATAATAAGAAGTCTTAGTCTAAGAAGGGATTCATGATGATTGAAGGTTTAAGACTTGGGTGTAGAAGAGACATAATTATTTTTATTGTAATGGATATGCCCTCTTTCCTACCTAATTATCCTATTTTACACTAAGTGTATTATAATAATAGGTCTTAATCCAAGAGTTGGTTTGAGACTCTTGAGAGAGAGTAGGGGTTGCTTGAATATGGTTAGGTCCTTATTAAGAAATGAAGGTTTGAAACTTGGGTGTAGAAGAGACATAATTTTTTTTTTAAATTGTAATATATATGATCTCCTTCCCACATTATTATACTATCTTTCACTAAGTTTATCATCCCCCTAACCTCTGGCCTTTCATTAACTAGATGATCTTCCTTATCAACACCTTCCCACACTCTCTAAAATACTTGAAAGATCTATCTAACCTATTTAATGGGATATATATGATAAACTATACCATGATATAATTATCTATTAGTATTTTTCATCATATTTACAAGGTATAATATGGTTTGTTGAAGGATAGATAATAGTGAAAAAGGAGAAATATAGCTTTGACATGATTGATTAGATGGATAGGTGGATTGTTGGTAGACTTGGTAGGTAGCTATTTGAGGGCTACTTGAGTAGAATCCATGAACAAAATTAAATTTAAAATATTGCCATGAAGGTACACAAGAATCATTTTGATCATATGAGTAATGGTATATACCAATTTTCTAATTTCTAAACACCTAGACTGCTTAAACTAGTTGAGATTAGTTTGTATTTTCCATTGATGTTTTTTGAAATGCCTCTAAAGGATGATATGTTGAAAGACAATACCAAAAATTCTTCCACCACTTTGGACCTTGTCCCACCATTCATGTTATAAATATTATACCCCAAATTTTCACCCTTGGAAAGTCGTTTAGGCCTTCTCAATTTAGGGTAACATGGAGACAATCCTAGGTTATGGGTGGCCTAATAGGTGGATTAAATCTTTAGATTTAAGGGATATCTCCCCTTGATCTATCAAGTAAGATTAGAACACTAAAATACTAGATTAAAAAGAAAATGGAGGATAATAACATGAAAGAAAACTATCTCACCAAATTAATTGACCACTACCAACCAACTGCATGTGTACATCAACCATGAGACTAGCTCAAAACATACACTGCTCCTAATCTGCATCTCCTACATTAATAATTTATGTGAATACTATGAAATATGTTTAGGATAGGAGGACTAGATAATAGGTTTAAAATGAAACTAATGAATAGACAAACTCACTCAATCCTTTCACATCACTTCAACACTTCATATGACCTACAAGAGAAGATTTCAAACTGTATACATGTGTTAAAATAAGACAACATGTCAAGGAACACCAAGAAAATCACTTAACAATATCAAATAAATATGCACAAACACTAAGTAAAATCATATAAAGAGGTAAAAATAGCAATATTAATTGATCAAAGGCATACAAAGGAATATGGCTACCATACTTAGGTGGAGGATAATTATAAAGCTAAACAAAGTTTTACATATAGAATATAATGAGAGAGAGTGAGAAAGAGAATGTTGGAGAAGCTTATTCCAAGTGTCTCTTCATGAAGGATTAGGTTATTATCTAGAATATGTGCATGTGGTTATTTATGGAATCCTTTATCAACATGTGTATACTTTAAATTATCTTCCATTCATCAAGAGTGGTGTAGAATAAATATTGACCTTCTTAATGGCTCATCCACTTCATTAAGCAACTGTATATTCTTGTTTCTAGGAGTGAAAAGTGGATTTATTAATCACCAATATCACCTTGATGTGAAATATACTATTTTTCCTAACACCATTCATCCATTTATTAGTCTTCTATACTAATATTGCATTTATCATCATACCCCCTTAGGTGTCTTCAAACCCATCAAATTCATTATACATCTTTCCAAAGGTTTTTTAATGATATACTAGCATATCCTAATCAATTATTTTTATATTCACATAATTGGAGTTTTTATTGATCTAATTAGGATCCAAAACATCAAAAATAATTCTTAGTGGTGTTTAAGAGACTCTCAATCTCTCCATGATTTCCCATAGGTCTGTAAATAGGCTTCTTGAACAACATAGTGGTACAGTCACCTCTTAGGCCCAAATTAGTGAATTGAAAGATAATTTATCATATTAATAGGTTTATATAAATATGATAGAGTATCAATTAACCTGTATATAGGATTTAGAATCATTTCTACTTGATTTTAAGACTTACCATCATTTTGCATACTCATAATTAGGCCTACATTTTGACTTTTTAGGCTAATTATGTACACTATGTCCTTCACACATGCCAATATAGGACTATATATATGTTAAATATGAATAAATAGGTCATAAAAATGTTTTTATGGTCATTCAAAGGCATATTGGATCATTGGGTCATAATTTAGTCTCTTTGTAGCCTTTGAGTGTCTTACACTCTTAACAATCATTCATAGAGATGAGGCCTTATTAAGATGAATGAATTAAAAAAATTTAAATTATAAGGAATCATAAAATAAATAATAATTTAATTTTATCCCATGCACAAATTAAATATATAAATGAGCACAAAAAAATCCTCTCGGTGTCATGAAGAGATCAACAAGGATCATTTAGGACTAGAAAGCCTCCAAAATAATTTTGTTGGATATAAAATACTTAAATAGATATATGAAAACCTATATTGTATTTTATTAATAATATAAATTGGAAAATGGATTTAAAATAGGTTATGCAACCTAATTTCCATGTTATGAGGATTTGTAAGTCATTAGACTAGTCTATCCCTGACTGTCTCTTTAAGCACTTCCCCTAAATTTTAATGAGTATAAAATTTATGTAGATATATGAAAATAAATCATACATATTCCAAGGTATTTTATACATTGAATATCCTCAATACACCTCTAAATAGTGCATGTTTCTTTTAGTCTTCATACACAACTTGTGTATGACCATTTAGGCCTAAATAGATTTCTTATCCTATTCATTACCTATAATTATTTTCAAATTTAATGAGATCCTTGTTATAATTTATCACTAAATTTAAATAAATCCTTAACCTACATATATATCTCATATATTCAATAGTTATCAACACATTTCCCTAATTCACCTAAAACTTGTCTGTAAGTGCTTGTTAGGTCTGTTTAGGCTTATTGATCTCTATTTTGCATTTTATCACCGTGCCTATAGGTGAATATATTCTTTTTTTTTAGTTCCTTGAGAAACCCTTCCTTATTAAACTCAATATATAACATATATGCTTTCTTTTAACTTTCATTTGCATCCTTGTAGCCAATCTACTAGGCCTGACACTTGTTCATGCTTAAGAATTCCTCTTCTTGGGTGATTATTCTCTTTATCAAAGACCTAAATATCCTTATTATGTTAACTATGAAATTTAAAAACCACTTAAACTTCTCCATATTTATTCATAATATTAAAATTTTCACCTTTCTCATATTTAGGTTAAATTATCCCTTGGTTTTAGGTGATCTTTTAGTTTTTTTTACTACATTTTTTAGATTAGATCCTTTAGGACTAGTCTCTTGGAATTTAGTGTTTTTTTAAATAGATATAGAGATATTATTTATTTTATTATTAATACTATAGAAAACTTTTACTTTTACATAAACCACAAAATATTAGTCCTTCATTTATTAGGCTTATGTCAAGCCTATAGGTCATCCTCTAAGACTATCACCCCATAAAGGCTTGAGGGTGACCCTCATCTTAATCCATTAAACACCCAAATTGGATCTATACAAGTTATACACTCCTATCATGGTCTCTCATAATTTTATTAACCTATAAACCTAATGATCAAACCTAGATACCAATACTTTCCTCCTATGGCTCATGCAGACCTATATGTCTCTATATGGCTTATAGGTGCATGATAGTCTTTCTCAAATATTGCCTTGATCATGTATGGTTGAGTAGGGTTTAGAGATTGATTTATATTTTGACAATGCTAACACCATGGATATATGTTGAAAAACATACATGTTATAGGTTTAATTTGTACCCTTGGAGAGGGTTCTTTAGGCTCTCTCCAACTAATCTATATAGTGGGAATAACCCTAGGCTATGGGTATATTATGATGGGGTTAAACCTTCAGATAAGGTCAACTTCATCTTAATGCTCACATAGAATAATTCTAAACTAATTCTTCATGGAGAAATAGGGGTAGAAAGAGGATAAGGGTTCCTAAGAAATCTAAAAAGGTGATGCACCAATGTTAAATGGACACTCATATAAGTTTATAAATGTACTAAATCAATAAAAGACAACTATGGCTTACTCAATCTCACTAGTTGCATAAATATTTGATAGAATAGGTTTCAAGTAAAACACTAGTCTAGACCTCCAAGCTAGTTTGAAAACACCTTCAAAGAGGCAAGCAAAATCAAAATAAATGAGGAAAAATCTCCTTCACAAATTTACCATACAAAAGCATAATAAGCACTAATTAAAGGAAAGAGAGAGATAAATATTTGATATTATTACTTCAAAAATTAGTTCTTACAATATTTCTAAAAGGTTTAACCATATATAATTAGCACACTTTTGAAAGAGTCTCGATGAGTATCCTTTTCTCAGAAAAGAAAAAGCTAGATTCTAAAAGTTGAGAACCCCTTCAATAGGAATGAGACCATGATATATAGGATAAAAGAGAGAGAGAGAGAGAGAGAGAGAGAGAGAGAGAGAGAGAGAGAGAGGAGAGAGAGAGAGAGAGAGAGAGAGAGAGAGAGAGAGAGAGAGAGAGAGTATGTGGGAACACACTATCAAAGATAAAATGCTTTTTCCTTGGTCATTAACTGAACATGAGTCACCACATTTTTATCTTGAGCCAATGAAAACCTTGTCACCTTTTTGATCAATCAGGACACTGCCTATGGCTTGTTAAATGAGAAGGTCCCCCAAAGGTTTTGATGATACATTAAATTATCATAGATATATTTATAAACACTATACCTTTTCCTTGCTCCTTCATTCCTTCTCTCATTTGAGGACAAAACCTCATGCTCATGGATCTGAGTGGATCATGGCTTTGTGCCATTTAGGCAACTGCTTGTCGAAACTATGACCATGTTGAAGGATGAAGACCCCTTTACATTAATCACACCTCTGATTTAACTTCATGTTTGGATCATAGGTCCATATATAGGTGGAAAACCAATCTAAGGTTATTTTTTCCCTATAGTTTCCATATCAGTACAAACCTATAGACTATATAACACTTTTATGTAGTATAATAGGTCTAAATAGACCCATCCTTTATTTACAGGTTCCAAAATCCCATATATATATATACAAATATCCTACTTAACATGGTGAAAACTATTGAATAAATAACCCTACCTGAGAAAAAATATGAACCAGAGGTCCATATTTGACCTTTATGGTGATCTCTATGTGTTCCTTATATCTTACTGCATCATATTGACTACTCCATGGAGTTTGAACTAGTTTAAATGATGTTAAGATGACCCTATAAAACCATATTATCTATGGTTGAAAATATCATCTCAACCTCCATCAAGAATCCTAGGCTTGCCTTTTCTCTAATTAGTTATTGAAATCCAACTCACCTCATTGACATATTGACTCATGTCACTCCATTGATTTTGATCAATATGAATGCCCATTGATCATTGATCTTATACTAGTTGAATTCACTATTGAAACTTATTATGAGAAATTTTGATTTTGAGATTCACTAACCCCTTTAACCTCCATCTACTATTATATATGAATGCTCAATCAATTGTCAACCATTGATCTATTAGCACCCATTATTTGAAAGCCAACATCTAGTTCATGATCTTAAAATTGACATTCTCACTCCCATAAAATGATGTTCATGTGACCATAATTGATGGTCATGTGATCAAAAAATTTACACTCAATATGATCTCCCTTAATCTATCTTAATCTTGATATCTAAATGAATGTCTTAGGCTTTTTTACCATCTTTGAAGGCTTAGTATTGAAGCAAAAAAAAATATGGAGGCACCAAATTTTTAGGAGATTCTCTTGAGGCTAAAATGAATTAACCCATTTGATCCACTAGTATCAAGATCCTTATAAGTGAAGATATTAAATTCTCAAATTGGTTAGTCCATATATGATCCTACATGACATCTTGGTGATGATTGAGATCATTTGACTAAGTATGGAAAACTTAGTGAAATCTAACTGAGGAATCAAATTTGAATATACATAACTTCATTTGTGATTTGGTGGAGGACTTGAAAATTAGTACATATAAACATGGAAAAAATGTGAACAAACCCATATGACCAATTTTCCTTAACTCATCCACATGTGGTAATGTTGATATCAACAAAGTACCTACTTAGAAATTATACCACTAGACTTAAAATGCCTAGACAAACACAATGAATAACTAGATGGATCCCCTACACTTACATGATTATTCTAGATGATCTTGACATTATGAAGGGTTTTTGAAAAAAATTATCTGATCATCCATTAACAACATATTCCATATGGGTACATGTTTGGTATGTGGGCCAAAAATGGACAACATCTTTGGTGACTCATAGAGAAGCATGCTTTATATGCTTTGAGAACCCAAACCATTTACATTATCTAGTCCATTGTGCATGGATTCATTAGCCTCTATAACTGAGTTGAACCTCTCTTAAAGAAATAAGGACCAAACTAAACAAAACAAAATAAAATACCTAAGGTACTTTGGAAAAGGAAACAACATAACAAAAAAGAGATATGCACAAGGAACTTAGAGGAAAACATAAAGCTATTATAATATGTACACATAAATTTTTAAATGAATACAATTGATTGGGAAGGGTAATTCCTATCCTTCTGGTTGGGCAAGATAAAAATCATTATGTTTCTTGCATCCATTGATCAAATAAGGACCAATCCATAAATTGTCAAACTTGTTATGGTTTCCTAATTTGGCCTTATTTGAGTTCCATTTGAGGACTAGGTACCCTTGAATATCCATCCCATATCTCTTTTGGCAAAAGCCTTTTTGACCTGCGTTTGATGTGATTCTAGTGTTTTCATAGTAAGGTCCCTAGTTTCTTCTAGTTCCATGAGTTATATCATCCTCACATTCATGGGCTCATCCTCCATCAACTCAATCTAATGGGCTAATTACAATGTAAGACTCTCAAGGGAGATAGGAAATTTGGATTCCTTTCCATACATAAGAACATATAGATAATTACCAATGGTAGTTTTAGGAGTCACCCTATCAGCCCACAAGGATATATTTATCTTGGTGTGCCATGTTCTCTAATTCTCTTCCATGGTCCTCCAAATTATCCTTAGTAAATTCCTTTTTGTGGACTCTACCATTCCATTTCCTTGAGGATATTAGTTACAATAGGTGCTAAGGTAGATTTCTAGTTTGAGAGTGCACTCACTTGTCTTCAAACAAAGGGATGTTAATCTATTATAAAAATTTTGGTAGTTGGGATACCAAACTTGGTTATAAGTCTATCATATAAATATAAGAGTGCACCTTCACTAGCCTTCTTAAAATAAATGGCTTCCAACCACCTAGTGAAGTAGTTAGTTGTAGTGAGAAACCTTTTATGTCCTACACTTAATGGTGGATTGATCATCCTTATGAAATCTAACTACCATTGTATGAATGGTTACTCCATCTAAACAATATTAAGTGGAAGGGATGCTAGTTTTTTATTTTCAATAAAAAGGGCATACTTATGGAATTTTTGAATCCATACATGAGAATATTTGAAAATATTAGGCCAATAATAACCATCCCTCATTACTTTTGGTACAATGGTTTTAGGTGAAAAATGACCTCATGTAGATCCATCATAAAACTACTTCAAGAGTTTGGTCACCTGGTCATCATCTATGCATCTAAGGAGTACCCCATTGAGGACCTTTATAAAAATAACACCTCAACTAATGCATAAGGTATAGATTGAAGCCTGAAATACCTTCTTTTGGCTCTATCTAAACCTTAGGGGCTTTTTCCTATTACCAAGTGAAACATATCTTGAAGCCAACTCTTTTCAAGAGGAGATGCACCTACTTATGATTTATCTTGGGTTACCATAACAACTTCCTTAGTTTATTGGATTTCATTTACCATGTGTTCACACAAGCCCTTATCCCTAACCAACTTGGTGACCTTGTTCTCTACATCATATTCAATGACCTTTATGATCCAGCTTATTATCTTCTCATTTAAATCCTTGTTAAGGTGGAAATCACTAAATCTACAATGAGACACCATAAGATAGATCCTACTATTGGAGAGCATGGGCATAAACTTATTAAGGATTCTCAAGGATGTAAGAACCTACTTCTCAATGAAAGTGTACCTCACCTCATATCCTTATAGATTTTGATTAAAGAAGAAAATTGTCTGCTTGATTGCTTCACCATTCTTCTGAATCAACATACCTAATATGTTATAAATGTTAGAAAAGGTGTAAAATATGAAATAATTATAGAAATTAGGATTCAAGAGTGAGGGTACATGGGCAATAGCCTACTTAATGGCTTCAAAAGCTACCTTGCCTTTATCTAACCAAGAAAATACTTAGCTCTTCTTCATAATGGTGGTGATAGGCCTAACCAGGTGTGTAAAACCTAATATGAACCTTATAAAAAAATTATCTTCCCAAGGAATCTTTGGATCCCTTTATTGTGCATTGGTAAGGATAAGGATAAGATAACACTTACTATTTTAGGGTCAATGGATAATCCCTCTTTTGAAATAATATGGCCTAGTAATTTTCCTTCATGCATAGATAACACAAAATTTGTGGTATTTAAATAGATACAATACTCTTTAAATCTCTATAATATCAACCTCAGATGGTCCATGTTCTCACTAGCATTCTTGGATAAGACTATAGTGTCATCTTAGTAGACTAGCACCATTTGATTTTGTAGACCTTGAAATGATATGTCCATTGATATTTGAAAGATTTCCCTATCATTATAAAATATAAAAGGCATCATATAATAAGCAAATATCCTCCACTTGGTGGTGAAGGAAGTCTTGTATTGGTCCTCTTCTCTCACTAGTACTTGGTTATAACTTGAATATCCATTTAAGAGAGAGAAGTGTTCTAAACCAGTAAGTCCTTGAAAGAGTTACTCCATAGATGGTAGAGAGTAATGATCCTTTAAATACACCTTATTAATATCCTTCAAGTCTACACATAGTCTGATCTCCCCACTCTTCTTTGTATCAGGTACTAGATTAGTTATCTATGAGTGCTTAATTGGGAATATGATCTTGGATTCAATAAGCTCAATCAATTCCTTTCTCATGAGATCTTATATCTTGGGATTTGTGGTCCTTTACTTATACCTGAGAGGCTTGGCATTAACCTCTATCTCTATTATTTTTTGGGCTCGATTAGGATCAAAACCCTTTAGGTTACTATATTTCCAAGCAAAGATGTATGCATATTCCTTATAGAGCTCTATGAAATCATGCCTTTTAGACTTAGCACTTACCTTTCTAAGCTCTAGGAGATTGTCTTCAAAGATGAAAAATCTTTCATAGTTCTCTTTAATAGTTTATATCACTGATTTATCCTTCCTTATAATGTCCCCTTCATGAAAGAGGCCTTCTAGGGTGACTAGCCCTTTAGGAAGGTTATTGGAACTTAATTGAATAATCTATTCCCCATACTAATGCTACATTTTTTCTTGGTTGAAGGAGGAGAACTATACTTCTTACTTTAGGAAACATGAAATCTGTATATCATTTTCAAAAACCTACTAATGATCTTCATTATCTAGCATTGATGGTCTTATTTCCACTTTGACATGTGGTTGAACATTGGTCCTTTTCAATTCATTAGGGATATCAAAATGATCCCCCACAACTTCTAGCCTATCAACATGTTAATTTTGGTCTTTTGGGATTGATTTAATGTTTAAAGTCTTGAAGTCTTTAATTAGGTCCCACACTCTATGTTTATAGGACTTCATTAAGGGGTTATTAGTGGCATTCTAACCTCTAACTTGGTATACAACTAATTCACTATCCCCATAGACTTGCAACTACTTGATCTTTCTCTTATTAGCCCATTGAATGTCATAGATGAGACCTTCATATTATTTTGCATTGTAGGAGTACCTGAATTGGAACCTATATGAAGAGAAGTAATTATCATTTTAAAGGGATATTATCATGACACCTACACCCATAGGAGTAGTTGAATTAGAACTTATATGAAGAGAATTACTTATCATTTGAAAGGGATGTTATTATGACACCTTCACCCACCCCATTCTTACTCTTTGAACCATCAAATAATATCTTCCATAGACCAATAGGGTCTTCTTGAGGCCTCATGAGGGATGACATGGGTAAGACTTGTTCATGCAGACACCCAAGTCCCTTTCTTCAACACCCTCGAAGGGGTCCTCCAACTGGTTATCATTCCATATCTCATTCAATAACATGTTTGGTACTTCTTCTAGATTAATGTTCGACTCCTACCTAAATACAAATTCATCCTCATCAAAGATGGTGTAATTGATGTTGACATTATATGGTCCATAGGGTTTTATATGGAATTATGTAATGGGCTCATCTTTGATTGATACTTTGGCCCCATAACTTGTCCTAAATGCCATATAGTACTAATCTATTGTAAGATAGCCCCATTTCTTTTCTATGAACTCTCTAGATAAGTATAGTGCAAAGCGAGGAGGCACATCTTAGATTAATATTTCTTAATCCACTGAAACACTAGGGAAAGCTTGCATGGTCATATTGAGGTCCCTAATTATCCCAAATGGATTGAAAAAATAACCATCAAGTTGCATCACTATTTTGGACTATGGTCCATATTTTAGACCAAGTTGGTCAGCTATATACTTTGGCATTATCGAGGTAATAGCTCCACTATCAATTAAGAAATTGTGTACTAAAGATTTTCCTATGATCATTAAAATATATAAGAGAGGAGGCTTGACTAATTTACTTGATTGTCCTTTAACTGACCCCTTGGATACATTGGTAATAACTTCACTTTGCTTAGTGGCTTGTCTACAACATTGACTTTTGATAGTCCTTATTGAAGGATGTCTACTTGTCTAGGAATAGAGAGCATATCCTACATGGGTACACTCACATTTGAAATTTTCATTTGTTTACTAATGTTTATGGATGAGACATCAACCTTTTATTATACTTTGGGAGTCACCACTATTGTTTTTTAAACTTGTTAGCTTTGGGGCACAAAAATATTCCCTTGGCTATAATTTTTTAGAGGCACAAAAACCTTTAGAGTGATAATAGGCTCATTTATCTTTGTCAGTGAAGGAGTGATGGTAAGAATCTCTTTGTCTACTTCCTAATTAACCTCCATGTTCCTTATTTTAAATCTTATATTTACATCCACTATAAAATATGCTTAGTTAAAACTAGCCTACTAATTAGATGCATATCACTCTTCTTGTTCACATTTTATCATTGTAACATCTAATTGATTTGGTCCTTGATTAGACCCTTTACCTTTTGGAGGATCCTCTAGCTTCTTCATCATAGGTACCTCTACATTTTGGGCCATGAGAGCTTGGTTGTATCCAAAATTAGTAGCTTGTTTCTATTGATCATTGAAGGCTTAGTTAAGGTCAATATTTGGGATATATGTTGAACAAAGGATTGATTCCAAAGCATGCTACCTATTTCTTCTTGAGCCACATTATTTTTAATTGGTACTAAGGAGTTATAAGCACTACCAACTTTAGGGTTTTAGTTTTTCTACCTATTGTATCCATGCTAACCTTGTCCTTGGTTTTGACCTTTTCCTTGGCTTTGGTAGTTCAAATTATATGGTGGTCTATTCAATTTAAAGGCTTGTTTTTTAGGTTGATATGAAATTTTATAATACCTATTGAAAGCTTGTTTTATTTTGAAATTTACTAGCTCATTCCCCAAGGACTAAAACATGTTTTTGAGCTCTTGAAAGTTTTTTACTCTAGCAAATCACTAGATCCACTATGAAAGGTTTATCTTGTTTTGGTGTAGGGATTGCAATGATTGTTAGTGTAGGGGGATGATATCCAATCTAGGGATAACAATATGAGGTGGTTTAATTTTAGGAAATAAGGGCATTGGTGGTCTGGGTGTAAGATTGCCAACTTGAACCAGATAATTTTCTACTTTAATGGCCACCTCATAAGCATTTGGAAGTATATTTCCTCCCATGTATTGGATCATCATGGCTATATCACTATTTAAATACTTCAAATAATATAGGAAGGAAAAGTTAGGGGTTAGTGTAACTAAGACTTGGATTCTATCCCACGTTTTTTGGAACCTTGTGTTGAAGTCTTACATGACTTCATGAAGAGATCTTGAAATGGTATTTTAGTTTTTCTACAAGTGAAAAGTGATCACTTTTGTCCTCAAATATTTTACATAAGGCTTCCCCTAATTGTTCCCATGTTTGAATGAAAATTTTAGTAAGGCCTCTATACCAATCTAGGGACTTTCCTTTAAAATAAGTAAACTAATAACCTAATGGCTATATTTTCCTCAATGATATTATGGATATTTAAAAAATTAGCTATGTCCATGAGGTTCTTCGAAGGTGTTGTAACTTGGTCACCAACATTATAAGGAACACTTTTAAGGGCTGAAATTGGGATAGGATCATATTGGACAAGATATAGAGGACTTTGGCCATTAAAAGACACAATATCTCTATGGGTTTCAATGTCTAAGAAAGGGGTTAATAAATGTTTTCTTGTAGGGGTAGGCCTTGGAAATGACCTAAGAGTAAAATTTCCTTGATATGGATGTGTATTTGGAAACCTTTTCCTTTTTTTTGAATTTTAACGGTAGTTCAACAAATTCAAAAGGAATGCCTCTTGAAACTAACCTTGTTGTCACCTTTGGCATGAGATGAAGCTACTAATCTACACTAGAGTGTTGATTATTCCTTTTGGAGTCAACAAATGATGTTGTTTAGGAGCTTAATCACTATAAATTTTATCAAACTAGAATCAACTTTGATCAATATTATTTTTAAAGAAGTGAGTCTCATCAGGCATGCCAAAAAAATTTATAGGATTAATTTTTACCCTTAGAGAGGGTTATTTAGTCTTTCTCCAACTATGGTATAAAATTGGAACAACCCCAGGCTATGTGTATCCTATGTTGGGGTTGAACCTCTAGAGAAGGCCAACTTACTCTTGATTCTCACCTAAAATAATGCTTCATAGAGAAAAGGGGGTGGAAAGAGGATGAGGGTTCCTAATAAAGCTAAAAGTGTGATGGACCAAAGTTAAATGGACACTCATATAAGTTTAAACATGCACTGGATCAAAAAAATAAAACTATAAATTACTCAATTTCACAATCTCACTAGTTGCATAAATATTTAATAAAAGAGGTTCCAAGTAGAACACTAGTCTTGACCTCCAAGTTAGTTTGAAAACACCTTCAAAGAGGCAAGTAGAAGGACAACAAAATAAGAATAATCTCCTTCACAAATTTACCATACATAAGCTTACTCATCACTGATTAAAGACAAGATATTGGAAAAGATTGATCTTATTACTTCAAAAGGTATTTATTAAAATATTTTAACAAGGTTTAACCATATCAAATGAACATACTTTTGTAAGAGTCTTGATGAGTATCCTTGTCTCAAAAAAGAAAAATCTAGACTCTAAAAGTTGAGAACCCATTCAATGGGAATAAGACAAGGATATATGAGAGAGAGAGAGAGAGATGAGAGAGAGAGAGAGAGGAGAGAGAGGAGAGAGAGGGAGAGAGAGAGGAGAGAGAGAGAGAGAGAGATGAGAGAGAGAGAGAGAGAGAGAGAGAGAGAGAGAGAGAGAGAGAGAGAGAGAGAGAGAGAGAGAGAGAGACTATGTGGGGAAAATGATATCAAAAAAAAATTTATCTTAGGTCATTAAATGAGCAAAGGTATTTATTAAAATATTTTAACAAGGTTTGACCATATCAAATGAAACATACTTTTGCAAGAGTCTT
>JARHVA010011391.1:0-63297 GCA_037957365.1 Torreya grandis | reverse complement strand
ATCACATCATACAAATTTTCAATCTAAAACATCTTCAATCCCATTAAGGTTCCTTACTTTTTCTCTCTATCATTTCAATTCTTTCAGTACTATTTTTCACAAGTTTACAGTCTATAAAACTACAACCTACAACAAATTGGGTCAACCTGTTTGACATAGTTCTATAGTCTATCTTCCATATAAAAGACATAGTTGACCTATTTGAATATATTATTATAGATATTATTTTTGTAGTATAGTAGTGATGCAATTGACTCTGTTCTGTACTATTTTCATAAAATATTACTTGAACTAATTTTATACTATTCTCAATCAAGGAATTAACCTCTATTTTCTAGTAATTAATTCACCTTTCCTTTTTAGTTGTTTGAATTCTTGAAGTAAATCACATAGATTAAATAGGTGGTTTTTAAAATTACCATTTTAGTCACACTATTTTTCTCTTTTTCACATACTACCAAATCACTTTTAATTCAAAAATCATTAAACATTTGCCTTCCCAAGGCCTACCTATTTATATTTCATCGCCAAGGGGGAAGTCGACTTGGTTTCCTAGCCAAGTATAAATATGTGGTTGATGGTATATATTGGAAAAGTGCCCAACACCCTTATCACTATGGGATTGTGAAGTGAGGGGCTAGGCCCCAATACCATGACCAATATAGATCCCTTTTAGCCTAAACATCTTGAAACCAACCTTAGATTGCTTTCTAGTTCCTTACTTCAGCCAAATTTCCAATAACATTCAAATTAAATTTTATTATAACTTAATTTCACTTAGGATGACCAATTAGTTAGCGTTTACTTTCCAGTTGCTACTTTTTCTTTGATCACTATATGTTGTATTATAAAAATTACACTAGCCAACATTGGTATAAGGTTTGTGCTGTGTGTTCTAATTGAATTAGCCACATTGATCCAATTTCTTGTGTGCTTAATTTCATCTTGATTTAAAATTATATTGAATTTTTTTTGCCTGTTATAAAACACTACCATTTTGGTCAATACAATGTCTTACAAACTATTTATATTTCTCACCTATAATATACAATCAATCTATCTAAATGTGTATCTTTATCTTCTTATTCAGTTCCCCATTCAACAATACACAATCAACCTACATGACTATGTATCCTTATCTTTCTATTCTATAAATTTTATTTATAGAACTCTATCAACTTAGTTGACTCTGTGCCTATTGGCCGATTCTATTCTCTATCTTACTGACTCTATCCTTTCTCTCACCTCTTATTTCCTAATCTCAGATTCTTTCATCAACCATCATGAAATCACCTATCAGAATCTTCTTGGATAACCTAAATCCATTTAGACATTATATGGGGTGCTCTTTTTTGACTCTCTTTACCTCCCAAGAGGATCCTCACTCTTGGAGTACTTCTCTTCCCTCATCTTTAGATTGCAACATGGTTTAAATAATTCCACAAGATGATATTGGTGGATTAGATCCTTTTCATACCTATTAAGATAGTTCCCATCTTCAAACATCTCACCACAATGTGGGAGCAATTGACATAAATCTATCCAATAACCCCATAGGGACTCCACCACCTAACAACCCTCCCCCTAATACCAAATATAGGAGTTCTCCTACAAACATTGATACACTATTTGATACCACTCAGATTCTTGCATAGATCATGAAATAAATGAACATAATGGAAACATCTAACACCTCCTAAACGATGCAACTAAAACATCATTTGATCAACATGGCTAATCAACCTCCCATTCTTCTCCCTCAAAACAATCAAAATTTTATTGCTTCCCCTCTTAAATATGCCATAAGAAATGTCATTTCCCAACCTATCATGTAAAATAATATGCTTCAACACATCCAAAATGAACCTTTATCCCCTTTCATTATTTATATTAATATTGGTAACATATCTCCAACTATTAAATATTATGGGACTAATGACCATGCATCTTTTCTTAAGGCATTTAGCAATATTCATAAGGAGTGGATCCAAACTAATAATTTTTCCACAACTAAACTCTTAGTTAAAACTTTCATCGATTATGTATTGAAATGATACAATCAATTTCCCCAACATTTCATATGGCAACTAGAGGATTTAGTCAATTCTTTAGTTAAAGAGTTTCAACACAATGATCTTCCTAAGAATTGTCTTAGCCATTTAATTAATGCTAAGCAATCTCCCACTGAATTAGCTTATGATTTTATCAAATGATGGAAATATCTGGCTCACAAGGCCAATCATAATATGACTAATGATAATTTGTTTAAACTCTTTATAATAACATTAACTCCTTCACTTCAATATAAGGTTTAGACTTTTGCTCCTCAAACGCTAAATGAAGCTCTTGACCAAGCTAAGCATCAAGACATCTTAATGAAATTATTCAAACCTAATACTAAACCCATTAAAGGAATTTTTAACATTCAACTAATGCTATAACTACCAATCCTTCTCAACCCAAACTAGGAGTTGCCAAAGATGACAATCCCCAACCTTCTCACATGACATTAACTATGTAGCAAATGATTTTCTTTTTAGTGCCCTATAAACCATTTAATTATCCCAATAATCCTCCCAAATGATATGATCATAATCAATTTTGTTAGTTCCATGTCGACATTGGTCATTCCTATGAAACATGTAGAGGGCTTACAAAATTTGCTATCTCCTATGTGCTTGGTGATTCCTTTAATCATGAATCCATGATTTAACTCCATCATCAAGATTACATTAATGCTTCTCAAAAATGATAAGATCCCAATGCTCCTTATTTTAATAACCAAAATATTTTTCCACATATAACACTCAACAAGCCAATAAGAATGTTTATGCAACTGATGCTGATTATGACTAATATTACACTAATTACCAATATGTTAATATAACTACGGTAAATTATCGATGAAAACCAACCCATAAAGATCCTATCACCAAACCTAAGAAACCATAATTTGAATAAGAAATCCTCAAAGATACTATGACTACTCACTTAGTTTCAAAAACCAATAAGGAACCATCTCCTCCTTCGTAACCTCCAACCACTTATCTTCCTCTTAAACCTATTTTACCTTCTAAGCTTTATGTAAGTTCTTCTTCTAAAACTCATTTGAAATTTATTAAAATAACTCAACTCCATGCCTTGAAAAATACCTCTTATGGAGTTTGTTTGTACCTCTCCTTATCATCACAAGTTCTTCATGCAACAACTTCAAGAAATTGAAGATCCATCTTCCTTAAAAGAGGAACCATATTCTCATGAGCCTCAACCAACCAAAGTGCATACCATTGAATCTATTTGTCCTTCTTCGGAGCCCTCCATAGAGTTACTCAAAGAAGACATGATCAATGATGAGATCCTCTTTTGAGCTGATGATCTACCCCTCTTTATTAAAATAGCCATTAATACCACCCTCATTTATAGATTATTAGTAGATGAATGGTCCAATATTAATGTGAGATATTTGTGGCTCATCCAAAAACTTGGTTATAAAAAAGATCATCTTAAACAAACTCACTTGACATGTCATGGATTTGACAAAATTAATCAAAATCCACTTGGTTGTATTTGACTCCCTCTTATGATTGGACCTAAGACTATATGAACCAAGATTATGGTCATTGATTTACCCTTATCTTACAAAATACTCCTAGGATGCCCATAGACTCATAGAAAGAGGGTCATTGCCTCTTTTGATAGATAATATATCAAGTTACTTCATGATGGAAATAGGTATAAACATGAGGTTGATCCTAACCCATGTAGTTTTTAGCTTTCAAATCCCAAATTTTAATATTGAATTCCCACCATTTCAAAGATTAATAGTGCTCTTTTACTCGAATTTATCAATATGAATCTAGATTTACATGTCACTCTTGCTGATTATAATGATGATGAACCCAATGACTTGAAAAATACCTATAACACTACCAAGATACCTCCTTACATCTCAGAGTGGCTACCTCACTCTTTGTTGCCTCATGATCACACTATCCCTCTCATTGATGAGATCACAGATTCCCCCTTCCATGCAATGCTCAGAAAGACTCTTATATAGAAGATGAATTTATGTGCAATGATTATAGAGTGGTTAAATCATTCTAAGATCATTTAATCATGTCTCCATGTAAATTAAGTGATTTAGGCATCTCACCTTCCAAAGTTCCTCCTAAATCACAAGCATGTACAATTTCTCCAACTTATGATGAAAATTACATCATGGCCCAAACTCAATCATGAGACTCAGATGTTCAAATTTATCATAAAATTCTAGATCAAATACATTATTTCACTCATGATGTTCATACCATTTCTATAGATTTCAAGTTAGCACCTAAAGGTCATGTACCTCTTGCTAATTATCAACTCCTTGATACCCCTTGGGTGGTGGAACAAATCTTACCCTCTAAATATATAGAAATTATAGCCTCTTCTATACCTCCTACCGAACCAATCATTATTTTTGATCCTCTCACTATCAACAATAGTAATAATAAACAAATAAAATTAGATTAACCTGCTTCTCCTATTTCACCTACTTTTGATATTACACTTAATGTAAAGGCCACAGATGTACACTAAGTACATTCTAAATATGACCACCTTGGTAATAAAATTATTGATCTTGAAGTAGATGTGGATTATTATAGTACTATTCTCACTTTGCCTAGCGATGAAGCCATTCTTGAATTACTTCATGGTTGAGAACCTCAACTCCCTCGGTAACATCATAAACTTGGGAATTTTAAGCAAAACTCCCCTTGTTTCAACAACTTCACTACTAACATTGATCCTAAAACAAATCCCATTTCCTCTCTACATAACATGCCATATCAATTCTAAGATGGAAATGCTATGATTATCGAGGAAACTACAATAATTGAATATGGCACCCCATCATGCCCTCAACCAATCAAAGTCTCTAGAAGACTTACACCAATTGAATAAGATAACTTTAGTTTATTCTCTAATAAATATCATGATACTTTTTCTTGGTCTTATGAGGACATGCCTAGCATTGATCTTAACATCATGGTGCACAACATCATCACCTATCCTGACACAAAACTCGTGCAATAAAAATAGAGGAAATTTCCACCTAAAGTTTGCAATTCATGTCATAAAAAAGTCATTAAATTTCTTGATGCTAAATTTATCAAGCTTGTGGACTATTCAGAATGGGTCTCAAACATTGTCCCTATTAAAAAAAAAGTCACCATGGTCATTTGCATTTACATCAATTTTTGTAACCTCAATCTTGCTTATCCCAAGGACAACTTCCCTTTACCTTCTATAAATGCCATCATCAATTCCACTCTTGGATATGAAATGTTATGCCTTATGGATGATTTTTTGGGTTATAATCAAATTCACATTGCCCTTAAAGATCAACATAAGATAAATTTCACCATGGAGTGGGGCACCTATTGTTACATTGAAATGCCCTTCAGCCTCAAAAATGTCAAGGCTACCTATCAGTGGGATATGACCCACATTTTCCATGACCTCATCCATGATATTGTGGAAACCTATCTGGACAACCTCATTGCCAAGTCTAAAATCCAAAAAACTCATCTTTCTGATCTTGTTGTCATCTTTGATCATCTCATGAAATATAAAGTTAGACTAAACCCCTACAAATGTATCTTTGGTGTTACATCTACCAAATTTCTAGGTTTATTAGTCTCTCTTCATGGTGTTGATGTTGATCTTGTTAAGATCAATGCTTCCTTTCCAGATATTCACACTTACCTTGGCAAGGTTGGGGAAATAAGATGATTTATCCCCAAAATAGCTTACAATATCTATTTTATTAATTCTCTTCTTAAGAAAGGTAATGCTCTCGAATGGATGGATCCTTGTCAAAAAACATTTGACAATATGAAATAATATTTTCTTCATCTACCCACTCTTCGTCCACCTTCTAATGATTATCCTTTAATATTATATACTTATTCCACACTCGTATCAATTAGGGAAATGCTTTCCCAACAAGATGATACCAGAAGAGAATATGCCATCTTCGAGGCCTCATTGAATATGATAAATGTTATACAAAATTAGAATGTGACTACCTTGTAATATATTTTGCAGCTGAAAAGCTCTGTCATTATATGCTTTATCAAACAACTTATGTTATCATTCATTCTGATCCACTCCACCACTTCTTCTCTAAAGCCTTTCTTCTTGGAGACATAATTGGGAAGTGAATGGTCTTTCTAATGGAATTTTATCTCTGCATTATTATGTAAAAACCTATCAAAGGACAAATCATTGTTGACTAGCTCATAGCAGCTCCCTATTAAGGTATGTTCACATTATTAATTTTTAATAATGTAATTATTATTAGTTAAATAGTAATACATTAATGGAGTTTTGTTGGTATATTATTGTTATGAATAATAAAAATAATATATGGGGTTAATTTTATTAGTATTTGGTAGTTACTCAAATATATTGTAATAACAATATATTTGTATATAACACAGTTGGTTAGTCAGAAGATTGTTTAGTTGAGAGATTTTATGGATCTCACCATACAAAATATAGGAAACTCATTATATATATATTTTTATCATATGAATGATTTAATACATACAGTGTGAGAATTATTATTTGTATATTCATTGTTTGAGAATGTTTCCTAAGTGTTTTGTTATTTAGCATATCGATTCTATTTAAATCAAAACCAAAATCAATATCTAGTATCAGAGTAGGTTGGATTTACACCTGTGATGGATGAATAATTTGTTTTTAGGGGTAGATTTATTGTTGTCCTTGTTTCCTTGATATATGAGAGTTTGATTCTTTGGCATTGCATTGACCAGTCTTAGCTTTTGGAATGAATCTTATCCTGATCAATGTCAACCATCGTACTTGCCTATGTGTAAATAAGATGTCAATCCTTTGAGGATAATAAAATTTATCATCAAATAATGATCGATGATAGCATTGATAAATAAAATATTATACATTTAAGCTAATCTATTCATTGTATCTTCTTGAGGTCACTATCTCTACTATGCTGTGCACCATGCCATATTGAAAACATTAGGTCATTTTTCATATTATTTTTATTTGGTCCATTCCACCTATGTTATTTTAATTTGAACATGATATTTCATTCCTTTTTGTATGTCTTATTTATAAAAGTATTAGATCTCTAATCTACAGGAAAACTGATATGTGTTTACAACTTGTCCTAAATTGCATGCAAGATAATTTTAAAGGATTCTGATGAGCACGAATCCATCCATAGACTCAACTCATCTTAGACAATAATTTTAACCAAAAATAGTTAAGAATATGTTGTTACAAATTTTAGCCATTGATTTATGATTGAAGATCTTGTTTAGATTATGCTCACCCTCTAGTTGACTCTTCACCATTAGATAAAATTTTCCATCAACTGTCCATGCACAAAATATGTCTATGCTACTATCACATTTGAAGTTTGTTAGGGTAAGTATGATATCCACATATAAGCTTTTGAATCAATATTATCAGATAGTCCATGTGTAGTTTTCAAGATATCCACAATGTCTACCCTTTTCTCATTCAAGTTTTGGTGCTTTCATTTATTGAAAATATTTGAAAGCCCACAGTTTTATTTAAAAGGTTGGTTAGAGTTTCAAGGTTTAAGTCACATTAGATTTATAAGTTTGAAGTCTTAGTTTATACATAGTTTATTATTATGAGTCAATTATATATTAAATGATCAATTGATTACTATAATCTTATTAATTAGTCGTATGTTTAAATTGTCAAAAATTCAAAAGTGGTCTTTTTTATTTGATTCTTGGGTCATCAAGAATATTCTTTATGAGTGTCACTGAGTTTAATGTAAGGTGTGTCAAGTATATTGAGTCTTTAGCATTTTAATGTTTTTAGGTTTAGTTAAGTTTAAGGTTGTATGTATATTAAAATTAACTAAATAGTCCTTTTGGGTCCATAGTCAAATTATCATCAAAATTTAAAAGATAATTTTGTGTTAAAAGAGTCGAGTGTGTTCAAGTAATCAAAAGTATCATCATTTGTAAAATTTTTTTATGTCATTCAGTCATCAAAGTCAAACCTTTTATTTTAACGAATGCATTATTGCTTGTATGCAGCATCCAAATTAAAATGGGGCTATATTATAAAAAAATGATAGAATGAGCTTCATTGACATTTTTCTTGAGTAAACAACTTTACCAACTGAAGGGTAGAGGAAATGGAGGTTGGAGGTTTCATAGCCTCTCATTAGCCACTAACAATGTGGCCATTTTTGCTTTAGTGGTGTATTTGTTTTAGTTGTGTGTTTGATTATAGTTGTTTAAAATAAGATTTTTTTTGTATACCTATTGATGTTTATCATAAGTGAACTAAAAATTCATATGTAACTTCTCTAAAAATGTGATAGTGATGATAATTAGTAACTATACTACACATCATGATGTGGTTTATGGTAAGCCACTTGTAAAACCATTATTTTGTGGTTTGTGGTAAGCCATGTGTAAAAATATTATTTTATGGTTTGTGGTAAGCCATTTTTAAAATGATCTATAAAGTTTGTGATTGTCTTGTGAAAATCACCAAATCATGAGTAGAGGTACAGATATGGGAGAGTTGTTTTCCCCATGTTCACATTAAGGGGCTGTAGACTAGGGGTTAATAATGTTTACAAGGGAGTGAATGTTAATGTATGTTCACATTACTAATTTGTAATAACATAATAATTATTAGTTAAATAATAATATGTTAATAAAGTTTTGTTGGTATATTGTTGTTATGAATAATAACAATAATATACGGGGTTAATTTTATTAGTGTTTGGTAGTTACTCAAGTATATTATAATAAAAATATATTTATATATAGTCAGTAGGTTAGTCGGGAGATTGTTTAGTTAAGATATTGTAGGGATCTCATCATCTTGAATATATGAAACCCATTTCCTATATATTTTTAATCATTCAAATGATTTAATACATAAGTGTGTGAATTATTATTTATATATTCATTATCTAAGAATGTTTCCTAAGTGTTTTGTTATTTAACATATAAATTATGTTTAAATCAAAACCAAAATCAATATTCCCATACCTAATATCGACCACCTTCAAGATAGTCTTCCCAACGATAATATCCTCTATATTGAAGGTCTTAATCAAGCTATATCTCTTAAAGATTCCTTCCATAATTTCACTATTGATCTTGAAGCAAGTAATTTAGAAGAGTCCTCTATCCTTCTCAATACTACTAAATCTAAAGTGGCATCAAAGAACTACCTAAAATCAATGTCAATTTATATGAAGATAGTTGGACCCTTCATTTTTATGGCACCAAATGCCTTCAAGGAGCTGAGGAATGTTGTATCCTCATTAGTCTACTTGGTAAAATTATCCCTTTCGCATTTTGCCTTATATTTGATGTTACTAATAATATGATAGAATATGAAACATTAATCCTAGGCATGCGATCAACACTTGATTTAGACATCACATATCTACACACTTTGGGTGACTCCTAATAATGGTGTTGATTCAGATCAATATACAATTAAGCCAATAACATTCTAGAATAATGGAGCCAAACACAAACAATAAAAAATATTCCAAACACACTATATTATTATTCCACACACTCTGATTAATAAAACCATACAAATTTTATGTATTTATATGAACATCATTCCTATATTTTATCCCTCAATCTCTCTCCCCAAAATCTCTCTAATTATACAATCTCCTATATATGATATATTGTTATAACTCATAACAATATATCTCAATAACTAATATATTCTAATCTATTATCATAACATTGTTTATAACACTATTTTGATAACTAATTACTACCAAATATAGGCAATAAATTGACTGTATATAATAATTAATTCTTACTCATGTAATTATTCATATTATAATGTACAAATTACTATGAAGACTAAATATTTCCCTAACATTCCCCCCATTTAGGCCTTACATGGTAATTTATGTTTCATAAGACTTAATGAAAGTAATGAAGGAACACATCAACTTCTTATCAACCATTCGCTATTGAGAATACATCAATCAAATCAGTGTGAGAACTTAGAACAAGAATATCTATCATCAACTAGTCACTGAATGAACCACATCAACCTAAATAATGTGGGAACTTACCAGTAGGAACCATATATTCAACTTTCACTCTTGTCCCTCTAAGAATTGGCTTAAATGGAATTTTATGCCACCACATACTCTTAAATTTGCATATTATTGATGCAATCTTGATGCATATGACCACTACTATGTGAAGGAATATATCCCACATTTACTTTACGTGATCGTATGTATGTGTCATTAGTGGATCATATTCATAAAGAAGTAAGGCAGTCATAGGATCTCTTTAGTAGCTATTCTCCTAACTATTTCCACATTCTTGTTTCTTCTAAACACCTTTTTTATGTAGTGCCCTATGTGAGAAAATAGGAAATACACCTCTTGTTTGTCACATACACACATATTGAAAATAAGAAATATATAATATGAGCCACTATAACAAGAAGCACCCATTCATTAGTGGCTAATGAGAGGTGTAGAAAGCTTCCATCTTCTAGTTCCCTCTAACATCCAGTAGGTTATTTCTTACTCAGTTGATGATGTCATAAAGCTCAGATGCATGAATTTTTTCTTGAGGAGAAATCCCCCCCATAGTTTGGTTCTCCTGTATAAGTGATAATGCATCCATAAAATAAAGGTTTTGAATTTTAACGACCAATTCACATAAATGACTTTTACAAATGATGACACAATTGACACATTTAAAAATTAACTTTTTTGACATTTTTGAAACACGAGTGACTCAATATATTTTGATGAAAAATAAAATTTAATTTAAAAAGATATAACTTTTAAAATGACTTATGACTAAAATGACTAAAATACTAAGAGACTCCCTAAATACATCTAATAGACTTAATTAATATAATGCAATGTATACTTTTGACATTTAAATACTATACGTTCTTTATAAAATAAAAATCATAACTGAGAATAGAGGATCCAATTTTAAATTTTTTAAAAATGACTTTCTTTAAATATAATGCTACTAGGATATATTAACTCTTAAACTTCTAATGATAATTATACACCTAGAAATAACTTCTTAACAATAAAAACTTAAAACATGACCTATGAGAGTATAATTGGATGAATGAAGTGGTAGAGTGGATGAGCCTAGGTGGATAGTGAAGGAATTTGAATTTGATATGCCAAGATACATATACCAAACATAGGAAGATGATGGATAGTAGAGTGGCATTAGTCTTGTGTAGATTATTGCATAGAAACTAGAATCCAATCAAATCCTTAAGCAAATAGAGCATTGGATCTATTAACATGAGATTCTCAGGTGATGCAGGCTATAGGATTGATGAAAACAAAAAACATAATGTAGATACAAGGTTCGATGTCAAACTCAAGACTTTTAGTGAGACCAAGATGAAGTTGAATACTAGGTGATTAATAATTATTTATCCACTTATCTGATTTGATAGATCCATAAAAAACTTGTGCATAAAATATTATTACATTGTAATACAAAAAGTCATTATCTACTAGTCTTTACTCACTACAGAAAGTAGTAATAAACTATGAAAAATACCATTGTGATACAACAACTAAATTAAAATCTAACGTATTGAAAGCAAAGGAAGGCAAAATACATAAACTAATTTAAAAATATCTATGCATACAAATTCATCTTAAAAATTAAAATTTCTTGTTTCACAAAAAAACTATCATCTATGAGGACAAAATTCAGTGTAACTGCCCCTCAAAAATCAATATGCTTCCATACCAGTTAGGATCATAAGTTGCTCTAATACTAGATGATGGTGTTGATTCAGATTAGTATACGATTAAGCCAATAATATTTTAAAATAATGGAGCTAAACATAGACAATAAAAAATATTCCAAACACACTATATTATTATTCTACACACTCTAATTAATAAAACCATATGGGTGTTACATATTTATAGGAACATCATTCCTATATTTTCTCCTTCAATCTCTCTGATTATGCAATCTCCTATATACGATATATTTTTATGACTCACAAGAATATATCTCAACAAATAATATATTCTAATATATTATCATAACATTGTTTATAAAAATATTCTAATAACTAATTACTACCAAACATAACTAACAACCTGGCTATACGTAATAATGAATTCTTACTCATGTAATTATTCATATTATGACATACAAATTATTATGAGGACTAACTATTTCCCTAACACCTAACTCATCTATTGATAAATTAATGGTGATTATCAATGCAAAAGTGAAAAAATTATTTATTATCATCAAATAGACACTTCCATTGCCAAAGATTTCATTTATTTTACCATCGATCCCATCCCTCGAGATCAAAATTCTATCACTGATTGACTTGTTTCTTCAACATCTCATTTTCATTCACACCAAGTTCTTACCGATTCCACCTTTTTTATCCAAAAAATAAAGTCTCCATATTTCATTCAACCACCAGAATCACTTATTTTACATATTGAGGCTATCACCATTTGATAGAGCCCATGGTACAAAGACATCATTCAATTCCTTAAGCATCAAACCTATCCTCTAAACATAGATTCCCATGAAAAGACTCAAATTCACAAACAAGCTTTAAAATATGTTTTTAGATATAACATCGTTTATTATCCCAATGTTGAAGGTACCCTGCTCCACTGTGTTATGAAAGAAGAGGTTCCTCCTCTCCTTGAACAAAAATATGGGGCATTTATGGTGGTCACTATAGCATACATAATACAACACATAAATGCTTACATATGGGTTATTTTTGGCCTACTCTTAAAAAGGGGTCCATCGAGTTTGATAAAAATTATAGTCCTTGCCAACTTCATGATGATATAATCCATTCACCTCCATTATAACTCCAAACTATGGAGTCTCCCTAGCCATTTTCAATGTGGGGATTAGATCTCATAGGCAAACTACTTAGATCATAATATGGGCATGTATTTATCATTATAACTATCGAGTATTTTACCAAATGGGTCAAAGATATGCCTCTCATCAATGTTACCAAAACCACCATTGATAAATTCATCCTCAATCAAATTATCTATCATTTAGGTGTCTCTGATACTATCATTTCTGATAATGGTGGTAATTTTAAAAAAAGACGTCAAATAACTCTATGCCAAATTCAAATTTAATCACAAATTTTCCATAGCCTACCATCCACAATGCAATGTACAAGATAAGGAAATAACAAATTATTAATAAAATTATTCAAAATATAATCCATGAAACTCGCATAGATTGGCATCTTCCTCTATATCCTGCTTTTTGGGCCTATCACACTAGCATATGCACTACCACTGGGGTGACCCCATTTTTGCTAGTTTATGGTTCCAAATCACTCATCCCTTTAGAAGTTGAGATTCCCTCTCTCTATATCTCTCTTCATGGTATCATATTAAATTAATAATTATGTAAAGCTTACCTTCATGCTCTTGATATTATTGATGAACATTGTCTTTCTGCTCTACAACATAATCACCAATACAAGGAACACATTGCCAAATAATATAATAAAAGGTTTAAAGTTTGTAACTTCAATGTTGGTGATATTGTCATTAAATTAGACTACAATCATGATAAATAGGGTAAATATTCCCAAACATGGTGGGGACCTTAGTAAAATACATACTTGGTCTTAACACCTATCACCTTCAAATTAATAAAGGCCATGTTTTCAAAGAGCCCACTAATGCATAGTTTTTAAAGATTATTTTTGATTAGACATTTCCATTATTTTCATGATTTATATATGCTGTCATTCTAACACTTTTTTTTAGGATATTTATATGGGTCTCACCCTCTACAATAATTTTTATTTTTACAAACCGTATTTCTTTCTCTTTGGTCATTTGGTTTCTCTATTCTTATGAGTTGCATTATAAAACAATGGATAAGACCCAAAATTCCTTATATTATTATTATTATTATTATTGTTGTTGTTGTTGTTGTTATTTTTGTTGTTGTTATTATTTTATTACTTTCTAATATTTTTTTTACCCCTTGGGCTTCTCTTTTATTAGTTGGAGTGTAAGACCACAGATAAGACCTAGCCTTCCTCACAAAATACCATGTTTCTCATGCTTTATGCACCCTCTTAGGTTTCTCTTTTATGATTTTTAGTGTATTACCATGGATAGGACCATGCGTTCCTCATAAAACCACCATATTTAATTTAGTATTCCTTTTCTAGAATGTGTTCACAATGGTTATAAGTTTATGATCCCTTGTTCTTAGCTTTAGCTTTAGCTTTCTTTTGTAGATAAAATTTGCACATAAATAAGGTGTTAACATGTTTTCCTACACTTCCCTCATTATTATGATAAGGAATCACACTTCACTATCATTATATCCCCTTTTCACCCTTTGTCACATTTTTTACGATTTGAAGTCATTCAAATTATTTCATGTTTCATTCTTCTTGATTTTATTTCCTTTCATTCCACTTTGGATAAAATAAGGTTGAAGTCAAGATAAAATTTTATTCACCTAAATTAATAAGACTCTTATACACCATGATCTCTAAGTTCTCTTCCTTATAAACCAAGATTGAAGTTTTCAAATGATAGTCATCTTTAGCACCCATGTTTGGTTCTCCAAATCCATATGGAGGAGGAATAAAAAAGTCATAAAAAAAGTTAAAATTAAAATCATTTGAAACAAAAGGCAATGATATAAAAGGAAATATACAAAGGCAAAATTCAAAATCACATCAAAATATGTGATTAACAACACATCTTCTATCTCTAATCGAAGCTCAAACTCCATAGTTGGCCTCATGATAGAGCCAAGGTCCAGGGTGCGGTAGTCTAGTAGATTGTAATAAGAGAATTAAAAAAACTCTATGTTGCTACCTACTTTCTCATGCAAGTACCCAATCTTCACAATAGATGGATGAATATATAAGGGGTCCTAAAGATTGAGGAACACATTGTAGGAAGGTAGTTCCATTTTAATTTTCATGCATATAATATTTATGGGATGATCTTCATACTTCATTTTTTGACCTAATATTTGTGTGGATAGAGGTTCTTTAGAGTCTTTAATGTCTAAAGTCCTCTTATTTTGACAAACCTAATTTAAGTGTCTTGACTTTGATAAAGAGTTTCTCTACCTTACTTTTTCCTTCGCTTCACCCACACCCATTTCATTCCCCCTATTGATAGACAAGTGTGATTCTAAATCTATTTTCCCATTTATGCTATATTTATTCTTCTTCATCTCTTAAAAACATGATAACACTACTTTGTTTCAATTTTATCTTTCTTTAGAACAAAATAAATGTTTGAGTGACTAGGGATTACTTTCTTTATACCATGGATTTTACATTTCTAGAATTTCCTTACCTTTTTTTTACCATTTTTCATTGTTTTACTCCCATTTTTTAGTATAACTACGTTTGTTTCTACTTTCCTATACTTTTTCCATTGTTGAGTGAGGTTGAATTGTTACTCCTCATTCACCAATGTTATTTTCCATTTTATGCACTTTATCCATTTTTGATTAAGGATTGTTACTTCTCACTCATCACTGTTGTTTTAACATTTTACTTGTCCATATTTGTTTAAGTAAGGATTGCTACTAATTTTACATTGATGTTTGATTACCCTTTTTGACATGTATCCTTGGTTTGATTTGGTGAGTTTGCCTTTCTAACTTAAGGTTTACTTGTTTGAGTTTTTCAGTATTTAGTAGCCTTGGATTTTTGGTTACCTAATTTACTCTTTAAATTGGCCATTTAGTCCTAACTAAGCATTTGTCACCCTAGCTTGCCAAATTTCCAAGTACTTCTATCTACACTACATAAACTATCTTGGCTTTCTTGAATTTGTTTATTTTTTATCTTTAGTTTTATATCCTTGGGTTTATTGAAAGTAGTCTCTACACCCTCCACAATCAAAACTACAAAAATAGTAGACAATCATCTAGAAATAAAGGTAAGTCAAGGTACACATACATTATTTTTATTTTTAGTTATTTCTCTTTCAGTCATTTAATTTTAGTTAATTTATGTTTTAAAATACTATAATTTTTTAGCTTTAGTGTTTTGTGTTGCTATGTTATTTTCTCAAAGCACCATTCCCTATTACACCATAGTGACACATGATGAGATTCAAGTGAGGCATATGTAAACACATAATATTTTCAAACTTATCAATTATTGATGCTTTCTCTCTTGCAGGAACCCATTAAGTCTCAATCTCTCTGAGTGTACACCCTAAGGGGTGCATCGAGAAAGGAGTGGGTAGACCACTGGTGCTTCGTAGGATTGTTGTCTTTATAATACCATTTATTATCTATACAACCATCTCCTAAAAATACTCCCCTAAGTTTTGACTCCTCTTTTGCACCCTCCTATAGTAATTTTCCACTTTCATTAGCCCTTCCCTAAGCTTAAAACCCTTTTCAATAGTTTATGTTACATAATTGGACCCATCAACCCTGTACTCTTATTGATAAAACTTATTTAGGGTCTAGATTGGCCCCTAGCCAACCTAAATCAAGATCTAATTTGATTTTATCAATAATGATACATAGTCAATTGGGTCGATCCTGTCAGCAAAAATTTTGCAAAGGTTTAGGGTTAGATTCAACTATATATACACATTCATTTCATCATTTCTTAGAAATAAAACAATAGTTAATTATTCATTTTTTCTTCTTTATAATCTGTTCTTTTACCATTCTACTTGAGGAGTTATTGCTTAGGGTCTACACTTGGAGAAGAATTTTGTCTTTTGAAAAAGTCTTGGATGATTTGTCCTATCTTAGTGATCCTTAAAAATCACAATAAATTTTTTCAAATCACATTTGGCCAAGGGAGAGATTGAGTCTCAATGGGTTCATCTTCAAGGTAAGTATATCTAATTTTACTCTTATATTCTAGTATATAAAAGTAGCATAAGTAATGGCTTGTGAATATATTTCTCTCTCCATGCATTAGGGTCTTACCTATACATAGCTTAATTAATATTATTTTATGCATGTTTACCTTTATTCTTACTAACCCCCATTTTGTGCCACAAGCTTTGGTGAACACTAGATTAGACTTTACATTCCTTTGCATTTACTTTGTGAATATGAAAACATGGGACTTAGCTAGGGTTATTGCATAGTTTCATTTGACTGGAGGCTTTGGAACCCTCCCTAGTGATTTTATTTTGGTAAGAGATCCCTTGGTTAGGTCTAAAGAATCCATCTTGGTCATGACGCCAAATATCTAATGTATCAAAAATCTAAAGTGTAAGTAGGATTTGTCTTCTTTGAGCTAGGATTGATTTATAGATCAATTGCATTTCCCTTTGTATATACCCACCATGTATGTGCCACACACTAAAAATGAAACAAAATATTATGAAGGGACATTTGACTATAAGATAAGAAGTGAATCCATATAAAAAATTATATGATGATCAAATATTTCACATCATTGGATTTCCCATTCAAATATATTTTCATCACTTTAGACAGGAGCTAAAACAAAGTCTAGATGTGAAAGATATGACAAATTGGAGAAATTGTGCCTAATGTGTTAGTGATGTAATATGGGAACAACATCCATCCCTCTTTATTTTTCAACCACATTTTTTCTCTAAGAATCAAAATTTTCACATCACTAGATTGCTCATTTCAAGATCTTTTCAACACTTTGAGTATAAGTCAAAATAGAGTCGAAATGTGAAAGATATGGAAAAAAACAAGAATTAATAGTTTTGATTTTTTTTTATTGGTGCACCTAATGTACCTGGCATGCCCATGTGTCTGATGTACCCATGTGACCTCAAGGTTAGGTTGATTTGACTCGAAAGTTTTGGATATTTAGTTAGATTTTATGAAAAATGTATAAAGTTTTATATTTTTATTTTTGAGAAAAATATGATCCTTGGGATAATATATTTCCAAGATATCAAATGAGAACCAAACTCAAGTCTGAATATGAAAGATATGATAACATAGAATAATTTCACTTACCACACACTTTTGTGAATGATACCTGATTTCTCAAGTTGGATTTTACATAAAATATATGAAGTTTGAGACTTTTATCCTTTGTAAAAATATGTTCCTTGGGATAACATATTTCCAATGCATCAAACTATAATAAAAATGAAAACCGAATGTGAAATATATGAAAAAATGAAATAATTACACTCGCTATGCACTTGATGTCTGAATGTACCTTATTTTTTGGGTTAGATTTCATATAAAATATATGAAGTTTTAGCCTCTAATATTTTAATAAAATATGATCCTTGGGATAATATATTTTCAAAACATCAAACAAGAACTAAAATGGAGTATATATGTGAAAGATATGATAAGACAAAAGAATTTCACCTCCATCACACTTATGCAAATGACACCTAATTTTATTTGATTGGATTTTACATAAAATATATGAATTTTGGGGCCTTTATCCTATTAATAAATATTTTATTTTGGAAAATATATTTCCAACACATCAAATTATAACAAAAATAGAGTCCATATGTGAAATATATGATAAAATGAAAGATTTACACCTATCATGCACTTGTGTGAATGATACCTGATTTCTTTAGTTAGATTTTACATAAAATATATGAATTTTTAGACTTTGATCCTTAAGAAAAATATGTTCCTTGGGAAAACATATTTCCAACACATCAAATTAGAACCAAAACAAAAACTCGATGTGAAATTTATGACAAAATGAAAGTATTACACTTGTCGTGCACTTGAGGTGCGAATGGTACCTAATTTTTTGGATTGAATTTTACATAAAATATATAGATTTTGGAAATATTATAATTTAATAAAAGATGATACTTAGTAAAATATATTTCCAATGCATAAAATGAGAATGACCATGTAATATGAATGTGAAAAATATTCCAATATAGAAGAATCCTTCTTATCACGTACTTGAGTTGGTGTTGATACCATGTCAAAGTTCCAATTTATCAAAAATGAAAGTTTTTATAGTGTAAAAAGTAGAAGATATTTCAATGATAAATGATTTTAAAAATTAATTCCAGATTTTATGACTTAAAGTACCTAAAATATGCAAGGAGAAAAATCACACTTGGTATACCCATGAGGCTTAGTTGACCTAGTGCCAAGCTTTCGATTTCTCCAGATAGGATTTTTTTAAATTTCATGATAAATCTAGTTTATTTGGTGACTAGTGCCTTATCCACCTTATGGATAGGGTGTAATGCACATGCAAATACTGATCTAACCAACTAGTAGCCAATTCACATATCCCAATCATATGTGAATGAACAAGCATTATCGAGGTAGATCATTACCTTGTAATCTCTATATATTTTCCTTCTATAAATCTTAGTAGATGATGCATAACACACACTCATGTCTTGATTTAACCAATTGGTAGCTAGTTCACCTATCCCAATCGTATGGGAAATGAACACACAAGTTTTTGATCCAAACCATCACCTTGAAAACTAAACCTACTTGTTTGAGTTGAAACTATGGTAATTTTTAGATGCTTGGAAGGATATATGAGGAAAATTTTTCCTTATGTTTATTAACATAATTTGATTTATTTGAACACCTTTGAAAACAATGTTACCTAGAGTGGATCTTTAAATAACTCATGATATCTCTAATCCTCCAATAATGGATGTGCTCATGCTATAAGGATATGACCAAGAAGTGTCCTATCAATGGATTTAAATCTTAAAATTATATCCAACATAGGGAAGGAGAAAAACCACAATAATATTACATTTATTGAGTGTACATGAACACAAAAAAGATAAAATAATAGGGAAGAGAACAAACCAAAATGGTTATACACTTGACAAAAAACATAGACCTGGTAGGGGTTTACAAACCCATTAATAGGTTTAGAAAAATACAAGCCTTTTCTTAATGCCTTGGGAGAAATTATCACATTAAATGAGACTGAGGCATCAAGAGACATATGTAACATGAAGGCATGACCTAGATGGAAACACAAGAGCCTTTGGGAAAATAGTTTGGATTTTTTTATGCTCAAATTAACTAGTATATGATGTTCACCCATAAATATGATGTGGCACTCATGATTTAGCTTATGCTCTTTTAAAATTTATAAAATTAGATTGTTATAACTTCCCTTAATGATTTCTCCTTCTTGAGTTGAGTTGTATAGACATTGTTTGAATTAGTAGGAGAAGGCATGCAATTCATTTACCACTATAGTGTCTCCCTATTTAAAATAAACCAAATCATCACCTTTGTGCATGCAAATATATTCCTATTTCTCTTGAGTTTGATATTTTTCTTGAAAAACTCATAGCAAACATGATTCTACAATAAATAAAATAGGTTTGATATCTACCTTATTATTATCTACCCACTCTTTAATAAGTAATATAAGGTTATTCATTTCATTCTCCTTGGAAGAAATATGTTCCTATAATATTTTATCCTTTTGGGCTAGGTTATCTAGAACTTATTTGAAGCAATGAGTGAATGGGAATGATGTTTCCATTGATGAAATGTTTTCCTCTAAAACATAGATCAATCCATTGTTCTCATACACACCATTGTGGACTTATTCTTCTTGAACTTGATCAACTAGGTCTTGAAGTGGGAAAGTTTCCATTTTATTTGTTTACATATTGGACTCATGATCAGGAGGTTCTATGACTATGTGATCATGTTCATGCTGGTTGATAAATTCATCCCTTTTGTTTGTAATTCCTCTAGAGAGATTTTCCTAAATTAGGGAAGTAAAGGGGGAGCACACCACCTATTTATTATTGAGTTCATCTAAAATATAATCTTTCTAAACATTTGGGTGAAGAAGAATGCTCATTTATATTTTCACATAGAAAAAAATCCCTAGAGGTTTCAAAATATTCATTTGAAATCCAAATTTCATGATGTTAAACCCCATCAAATTCTTGTTCCTGATTTATATTTATCTCTTTTTATTTGAAAGAAGTTAAAAATGGATTTTAAAAGCATTATTACATAAATTATATTTATTGTACTAAATGGTCAAGATATTCTTTAGAACACTAAATTCAATAAGTTGAGTTATCTATGGGAGTGTTCACTATGGTGGAATCCAAATCATCACTTTAATTCCCAACTCTAGGAACTTGTTATTTTTGTATTTTTTCCAACTTGTGAAAGTTTTGGAGTGGGTGATTTTTTATTCTTTTGATTTTTACATCTCCATATAAAACATTCAAAAAATGTACTCTCTTGGGATCATCAAAAATTTCACAAATTGGATTTTATTTGGAAATAGAGATAAAGAGGAAAATATTTTTTACCATATCATCATTTGAAAAAACTCAATCAATCCTTAGTTTAAGCTGATTTATAATTATTTTATTTTTTATTTCTTCTCTTTGCCACTGACTATTCATGTTACCAATTTTCACAATAAAAAATCAGAATTGGGTAGTGATAGCAGTGTTCAAAATATCAAAAGCATGGGTAAGTTCCATTAATTTCAGGATTCAATTAAATGGATTTGAAAATCATTCTTTTATACGGGAAGATTCCATTCAAAATTTGAAAACCAAATACACCATTCAATCCCAGACATAGTCACCAAAAACTATTTGCAAAATTTTATGTTGCTTAAGTTTTTCTTGGTTTTATGATATCCTAATGGGAAATAATACAAAATTTTCAGCAAATGGATTAATCACCATTGAGATGGTGAATTTATTTAAATTTGAGAGGGGAAAATCCATATTATGATTATGGGTTTTTGTGTACTTTTAACAAGAAATCATTAAAAATAAACATAGTTGAGAAATGGTGAAATTTGAAAATGGGAGAAGAAAGGAGGAGGATGGATGCGAAGGTGAGAAACTCATGACAAAATAAACTTATAGAACCATTACAATAACTTAGATTTAAATGAAGTAGATAGAAATTATTCCTCTCACATGAAATAAAAATGAGGAAAAATAGATGTATGGGAATAAAATGGCTTGCTTGAAAGCATAAAATTTCCTCAAAATTTAGATCTAGTATAAATCCTTCTCAAAATTTAGATTTGGTACACTTGGTACAAAACCCATACCTAGGGTTTTCAACTCAAAATTTTGAAACTTTGTGAGTTGCAAAAAACTAAGAAAAGTGTATAATTTTAATGGCTTCTCTATCTTAAAACAAAAATGTAAATTTAACAACTAAAGAGCATTAAAACCCACAAAGCCAAATAATGATTTAATAAATTTTCTTCTGTTCCATTAACAAATCTATAAAAGCACATGCAACGCTCAAAGTTGCAACCAAACCTTCCCCAAGAGCTTGTAACTGCTCTTTTGAAGATTCCTATTCTATTTTTACATTCACCTTTCAATTTTTACTAAAGTGAATTAAATATTACAAAATATATATATATTAAATTAAATAAAGAACCAAGTAGGCCCATCAAGATTTATCCATTAGGTGGTATAGTCTATAAATAATATAAAAAAATATTCATAGTCCCACCATTTATGTTCAACACATTAACAATGAAAATGAGGCCTACAAAGGGACACTTGACTACAAGATGCGAAATAAACCCATCCAAAAAAGTATTTAAAGATAAAAAATTTCACATAATTAGCTTTCCCCTTCAAATATCTTTCTATCACTTCAAACAAGATCTAAAATAGATTCTAGATGTGAAAGATATGATAAAATAGAGAATTCACACCTAGCATGGTTATGAGGTATTTTTGGAACAAAATTTATGCCTCTTTATTTTCAAACCAAAATTTTCCTCTAAGGATCAAATATTTCACATAATTGGATTGCTCATTCCAATATATTTCAAACTCTTCAAATAGGAGCCAAAATGGAGTCCATTTGTGAAAGATTTGGGGAAAAAAAAAATTATGTTTTTTCTATTATATTTTAGTGTGCCCAATTTACCTAGTGGACCTGCATGTCTGACATACCCATGCACCTTCTAAGTCGTGCTTTCCTAGATCCAAAGTTTTGTAATGATAATATGTGAATTTTGTGACTTTGATACTTTAGAAAAAAATTATCCTTAGAAAATTATATTTAGAATGCATCAAATGATAACCAAAACGAAGTCTGGATGTAAAAAATATGACAAAATGGAAGAATTGCACATGCTACACACTCATGTGAATTATAATTATTTTCTCTGGTTGGATTTTAAATAAAATATATTCATTTTGAGGTTTTTATCATCTAGAAAAATATGTTCCTTGGGATAATATATTTCTAATGCATCAAATGAGAACCAAAATAGAGTTTGGATGTGAAAAATATGATAAAATGGAAGAATTGTACCTACCTCCTACTTGTGTGAATGATACCTGAATTATCCATTTGGATTTTAAATAAAATATATTAAGTTTTGGATATTTATACTATGAAAAAATATTTTATTTGGTAAGATATATTTCTAATGCATCAAACAAGAACTAAAATTGAGTCTAGATGTGAAAAATATGACAAAATGAAAGAATTACACCTGTTGCACACTTGTGTGAATGATACCTTATTTATCTAGTTGGATTTTACATGAAATATATAATTTTTTGGAATTTTATCCCTTATGAAAATATGTTCCTTAGGATAATTTATTTCCAATGCATTGAATGAGAACCAAAACGGAGTCCAGATGTGAAAGATAAAATAAAAGAAAAAAATTGCTCCTGTCATCTCTTGAGGTGTGAATGGTACCCTATTTTTCTAGTTGGATTTTACATAAAATATATGATTTTTTTTTGCTCTAATAATTTAATAAAATACCATCCTTGGTATAATATATTTCCAATGCATCAAATTTGAATGAAAATAAATTTTAGATATGAAATATATTACAAAATAAAAGAATCATGCTAGCTACATACTTGAGTTGGTGTTGGAACCTGTTAGCCACAATTGGCCACCATTGGTAAGTATAATTTAAAAATTTATTCATCATGATATAAAATTTGTTGATAGACATCATAAGGGTCTTTTTTGGTCATGGTTGGTCTCATAGTAATAGGATTTATGTCATTCTAAGTAGCTTTCATAAGTATATTATAGTGGTATAGTTAGAAATGGAGTCAAATCATCTAGTCTTATCATCAAAGTCATTGAACATGGTCCCCTTCATATGTTTATCAAAATTTAAGGTAGTTTTGACAAGGTTAAGGTTTGAGGGTGAAGTCAAGGCTAATATTGAATCATGATCAAAGAAGAAGAATGGTGACCCTTCAAGGAAAAATGTGTTCCAAGCTGAACAAGTTGACCAAGGAGAAGAACCAGTAAGTTAATAACATCTAATTGTAGACATTTTGGTGAAGTTAAGGTTTATTTGGAAAGTTTAAGGTTTTCTTTACTTTTCCCTGTATTATTTATTGTAATATTTTAATATGAATCTTTGAGATAAGATCCAGCATGAAGGTCTATATTTAATTTAATAACGGTCTCTCATGTCATATAATACTTTTTAAATGTCATGATATTGGTTCTTGTCTATACACCTTGTCTAAAATAAGACTACTTTTACAATGTTGAAACCTCTTTGTAACTGCCCAATCATCATTTCCTAACATCTAAATAAGAGATAATAAATAAGTTGTAGGGAAAGAAAGGTGGGAAACGTCTTAAAATGTTTTTAAACCTCTATAAAATTTAGTTAAATATTAATAATCACTTGTTTCATCATCTCTAACAATTTAAGAAGTTAGAATAGGCAATTTCTTGAAGAAAACAAGCCTATGGAGGTCTCTTTGCAAAACATTTCTTCTAAGGATCAATTTACAAGCCTCTCCAAGGATCCTCCCAGACCCCATAGACCCAAATTAATGAAAATAGATGAGTTTAAAAGCCAAATAAGGCAAAAAACTATGCCATTTCTCCATCGGGTTCACAAATCTGCTTGGCAAGGTCAGGAAGGTCACTAGTTTGAGGATAGTTCATGGAGGAGAGAGAGAGTTGGATCCAAATATCTTGGGAAAACAAGAGGACCCTAATTAACTTATTTTTTGTGGCATTATTTTTTTGATCAATCCAATTATATTTATGAACAATCGCTAATAAACTAAGGTGCAAAAAAGTGACTTCAAACCCAATAGGTTCGATTTTTAACAGCTTCAAGGAATTTATGAGATCATTTTTACAAAATAATGATTGTGTGAGAACATATAATACATTAGTAGCATTATCAAACCAATTTAAAGTATATACTTATCATGTGCCATCATAAGAAGATCAAAACCTTCATTTTGAGTGAGTTACATACCTCTTTGAGGAGCTACAGACATGGTTTTCACTTGTTTAAGTTCATTCGAGTGTTTTTTGATATGAATGAAAGGTGTAAGGAGATATTTCAGGGTATTATGCCCCTATATAACATCAATTTCATGCATGCAATCATGGTACAAATATGCTATACTAATAAATATTGAGTTTTATAGGTTTAGGCAAGTATCTTGAGAGGTGTGAAATGATTTCAAAATGAGAGATGTTAGAATAAAATATAAATGAAGTTTATATCTTAAAATAAGTCAAATATCCTCTACTAAATCAGCTCCAATAAAAAAATCGTATGCATAAATGAATAAAATGTGTAGTCATAGGTTTGCCAATGTTGAGAAGAACATGTTGAGGATCAACTTAATACCTTTCAAAAATTTTGGGTTTAAAATGGAAGGTAAGAATATGGTACACATTTATAAAAATTTATTCCACCTTAAATACTTCTTAAAACTCACACATATCCTCCATTTGGATTTGGAGCACTGGTATCATAGACAATCATCAAGAGAGAGAGGTCACAAACTTGCATACAAGTAAGTTCTAATGATTAAGAGATAACTCACATGGAATAAAGTTTGATAAACCTAAAAATAAGTCTATTTACACTTTTAAAACACCAAATATTGGTATAAAATCCTAAATTAATCTTGGATTAAGGTTATAGAGTTGAAGGTTATGGAACCTAATAATTTTGAGTAGTGGTTTCAGGTGTTGAAGAAGCAAATGTAGGACTATGACTAATGCAAAAGTTTATAATGCATTATTAAGGTGTTTATGTGGAGGATAAACCAAAATAAAAATCCTAACTCACTCCTCTATCTTGAGAGATCATGTAATATGGGCAAGCTTATATGAGGACCTAAAGACACCAATGATCATCTATGACTCTCTATACAAGCTTGACTAGTATGATGGTGAAGAGCATGATGGAGGACATATAATGATGCTAAATATAAATTTCCTTTTTAAAAATTGAGGGATTCATTATAACATGTTGAGGTCTACTTTGTCATGGTATAGAGTGACTAATGGGTCTAAATGAACCAAAATATAGTCAAGGAGACTTACAGGCCTACTTGCACTAAATGAATAGAATATGATTCCTAAGATTGAGATTTGAAGGATTATTTTAGAGGTTAATGATCATTTGAAAGGTTAATTAATTGATTAGTAACCTTGGAATGAGGAGGAGACACCCAAACAAAGACCTTTAGGTTCAAAATGGCAAATATACCTTCAAACCCTCATTATGGGTCAAATTAGTTTCTAAGCCATTTGAAGGATGTAATTTATTGGAAAGGAGTTAGAAGAAATTATGAAATATTTTTAAAACTTATTATATTAATTTATAATCAAAACAAAACATTTTTATGACTAGTTTGGCATGAAACTCTTTCTCGACCTCATCATATAGTTTGCACAAACTCGAGAAGGTCTAGTTTCTACATGTGATTTTAGAGGACCAAATACATGGGAACCAATGGTGTTATGGGGTTTTGGGAGACCCTATTCCATCCCAATTTGTGGAATTATATAGAAATAAGAGGAATTATTCTTTATGAACAATCCTTAATAAGTAGAGACCCCAAAACCCTACTAAAACCTCTCAAAGATACCCAATGGAGTGTTTTGATATTCTAAGTGCGTAAAATGTATTGGTATGGCATATAAACTATTTGTATAGTATCTAAACACCCTTGGGTAGATAATAAATCCACTTATTTTCATGTGTGGGAATAAATGTATAGAATAATGGGCTAAAAGATTATGTTATTAAACTTAATTATAGGATTTTCAATAGGTCAAGGTTATTAATCTATTGGGGTAGACTAGTGAGATATTATAATACTTTATAGGTCATTTAATAATCCTTAACAATGATAATATAGGTTGCAATCATTCATAAGTCTCAATGAGGAGAGTGTGATCACTCTTGTATCAAGAACGTTTAGTTGCAAACTTATTTCAAGAATCAAGTAACCTTTGGAGCATCCTAGTGAGCACCTAATGTTATGATGAAAGATTCACATGTATGAGTAAATGTCTAAGAAGTAAAATAGGTAGTTATAAATAGGTTTCTTGGAAACCTTAAGGTGAAATTTGTCTTGCTCGTCTTACAAGTGTCCTTGGAGTGAACATGGAGTAACTCAAGAACCTCATTTGATCATCAAACCCCTCATGATGATTTATCAACTTATATTGGTAGGTTGGGAGAAAGAAAGAAGTGAAAAGGTGTCAAAATAAGGATTAAATCACCACAAATAGTTCATAACTCATACAAGAAGATGAAACAGTCCAAGATGCACAATAAGTGTCTCTTCCTCATCTCTTCACCAAATTTTTAATAAATCTTCCTTTTGAGTTGACACATGGAAAAGAGGATCATAAATTCCTTATCTTATCTCTTCCAATGCTTGTATGAAATTTATATTATGATAGATTTATAGTCATGATGGACTTTTGATGCCTTCTCTCTCTCTCTCTCTCTCTCTCTCTCTCTCTCTCTCTCTCTCTCTCTCTCTCTCTCTCTCTCTCTCTCTCTCTCTCTCTCATATTATATAAATTAAGCCTTGAAATGTATTGAATGTAACCTCTAAATGTGTATGGTAAAGCCTTGCCAAATTTGATACTTGTTATTACCTTTGAAATAAAATTCAAGCTGAGATACATTTTCTTAGTCTTGCATTCAGTGAATTGGAGATGAATATTTTGTGAATTTTAGTCATAGTTGTATTAATTACTTACATTTGTCCTTTCCATTCATGCCTCTATGTGAGTTATTTATATTTACATAAGTCATATGAATTGTATCAAATGGTTTGTTGAGTTCAAGTGTTGAAAGATCATTAATGTTTTCCTTTAGGCCTTTTGATTAATCACCTTGGTTATTGTACTAGCCATAGCCTTCATATAAAAACACTTGTGTGGGAAGAGATACCTTAAATTTATGTAAATCAGATTGTAATATTGTTATTCCATGGGAAATCATTGGCAAGTAGAGGGAAATAAATTTGGTGTATCACCTCCATGTTGTTTTTCTGATTTTTGTTTTCTTTCATCCCTTTTATTTTCAATTTTAGTAGGTTAGTTGTAGTTTTGGGTGAAGCATCAAGGGATCTAGCCCAATCTAGAGATTCACATCACCAATTAGGCCACCCACAACCTATAAGTGATTCCATGCTATCATCTAGTTAGGAAGGCTTGAAAAACATTCATAGGGGTAGAAATTAGATAGATAACAATAACATGTTAAAGTTTTGGTTTCTCAAAATTGAAAGTTTATAAAGTGATAAAGGTAGAATACCTTTCAATTATCAAATTTTTAAAAAACAATCCCATATTTTATGTCTTCTAAGACAAAAATTTAAGGAGGATAATCACACCTAGTGTGCTTGTGAGGCCCAGTTGACCTAGTGTAAAATTTATGGTTTCTTCATGTGGGAATCAAGATTTTAAAAATTGCACGAATTAAAATTTTGAGTATAATAGGTTGATAACTAGATTATGAACCTTGATATATGGATCAGTACGGGCCATATTAGAGTAAGCCCGAGCATATAATTCAAGAAATTATGTCAACATTTCTCAATGGTCTTTATCTTATTGATGCATCAATAATGCAATAAGTATTAAAACATTTTTTAATGCTATATTTGAATTCACTTCTATTTTTCAAGTTGTGCAGATGAATCCTTAATGTATGGTTTTTTTGGTAAGGAATCAAGACCATCTAGTGGTATGCCATCTTTAATAGGTGAAAGCTCATACTCACCAGAGCAGTCATGGTGACTAAATTGATGAGGGAATCTTGATTTATGATGGAAATATGGTAGTTAAACATAAAATCCTACATAATATTGAAGGGTTTCATCATTATAAAAATTATCAAAAGTATTTCAAGTGAAGCATCTTCATTAATTAGCTAAGGATATATAAGTTCTAAAGATGTAACGTGGAAAAATTCATTTTAATATGATGTAGTAGATTTTGAAAAATGATCATGTATAGGTTTATGCATTGAAGCAAAATACTGATCATAAGCATTAAGAGTTTCATTATCCTATTGGAAAGAGTTCTCTTTAGATGTAGTTTCCAAAATATATCTAAGACCTAGTTTGAATTGACAAGCCAAAGGGATTATTAGTTTTATAATACCTTATTCATTTTCCCCTAACCGACTACCTTTGCATCACATGTTATTTGTGAAAGTATAACCTTTGCCATATTGCTCTAGGATACTTTGGGATGGACCATTAGGTGGATTAGTTGATTGGTGTTGAAATAATTATTTGTTAGAGGTTTCTTACCTTTATTCATAGAAGATGGTATGTTGTCAAGCATGAAATATGGATAATTTACACATAAGGTTTGGGAGTACAATATATTTGGTTAATACAAAATGTATGTATTCCATCTCTATATTCTCCGAGACCACATGATGTAAAATAAAGATTTATTAAATACCCATCTATATTGTCATGTTATAATAATCATATTCATCATCATCCTAAGCATGAGTATCATCATTGGTCTTACAATATTTTTCCACATCATAAATATGTAGTCATTCTATGGGAATGGAATGTTTAGGTGTTATGATCTTTGGATGAGGTTTGTTAGGGCATGAAATAATAACTTTCATGGGTTCTACAACTTTTCAATACCAAAAGGAGACATTGACCATAGGATAAGTTTAAATTTATCCCTCATGTACTAATTTTTAGCATATATGTAACGTAGAGGGGACAAAATTCATAGCATGAATCCATGGTCTACCAATAAAAAAATACAACTAACTTCATTGTATATTTAAATTAACATTTCGTAGTTAGATTTTTAGATTTAACATTTAAAATTAATATAATTTTTCCTAATGGGCTCCTTGAATGCTTGTAAGCTTATTTCATGATCATATCTGAAGGTAAATGAGACTTGCGATTAAATTCCAAATGCATCATGGAAGGCCTCACTACATATGTTCAATATTGAGCAATTGTCTATATGAACCATTGTCTATAAAGACCCTTATAATTCCAAAATAATTGATATTAACTTGAATGTACAAGGGAAGGTGTTGATAATGTCTTTAGAGGGAATGTTTTACTTTGCTCAAATTATATTTATTTAACATTTTTATTAGTTTTTATATGCTTAGAATATATCAACTCAATCATGTTCTCGATAAAACCTTTCTTAATTAATGCCATTTTACAATATATTCATTATAAAATCTAACTAAAATTTATCAAGGATATCTTATATGTTTCTACATGATGTATGTAAACTATCAATAGTATTATTTGATGTTGTAACATATTTGTGATACACTTATTCACTTGTTCAGTTGAAAATTTAAGTGGGACTGTAAAACTTTCAATCTTCTTATTCCTTTGTATATATATATATATATATATATATATATATATATATATATGGGAAGATATTTAGTTTTTTCTTGCTGTGATCATAAAAAAAACAATGCAAGATGACATTTGTTTCATTCTATGTTCCTTGATTGCATACTAATTTAAAGTATGGTATGAAGTTTTCAATAAAATATGAAAAAATAAAATAAATAAAAAATAAAATAATAATTATATATGATAAATAAAAATGATATATATATATAAAATTACAATAATTTATTATATAATATAAACAAAAATGTATATTACTTAAAAGTTTTTGAAAAAAATATAGGATTAAAAATTCTTTCATATAATTTTTCTAAGAACTTTTTAATCATAATATAAATTGTAAAAATCTTAAATATTTATTTATTTATTATATTAACATTATACATATAAAAAATATAAGCTAAAGTTTTTGAAATTTCCCAATTTGTGGTCCAATTTATTAGTAACATTTAATGCAAACACAAAATAAGAACATTTTACATTGCTATCACAACATGTTAATAAAATTATTCTGGTATACATATAAGTAGATCATACTAGTTTTTTGTTGGATAAATCACATTTATAAGCAACTATGTTTATAAATCTCTTGAAAGATTAAGATTTAACGATAAGTAATTTATGTTTTTAAATTATACAGTAATGATAAGTAATCTATATTGCTAAATGATTTAGTTGTAACTTAGTAATCTATAATCAAGCATGGGGAAATAACCATAGTTATAACATAATCTCTCAAGTATTAGTCATTGGGGACCTGTAACAATATGTGTATTCAAATATTTTAAGAGAATTAGGGAGGATCCTCTAAAGTAAAACATTAAATTGATTTGAGAGGGAAACCATTTTTAAGTTTATGATGTCTATTTTTAAGTTTATAATGTATTATTGGTAGAATTGTAAAAGTGAAACCAACTTAAAATTATCATATACTTAATGAATCTTCAATTAAAAAATTGTTATCACTTGGATTTTCACCCTTTGAGGAGATTACTCAACTCTCCTCATCCAAGTGGCATAATGGAAACATCTCACTTGATGTGGGTAGTCAATTTGGTGAGATGAATCTATAGAATGAAGGGCTTGCTCCCTAGATATGCCTTGAAATGCTTTCACCTATACTAACTAGTTACTTATGGAGAAAAGGGATAGAGTTGGCATGAAATGAAACCTATCATAAGTGGTGATGCACCAATATGTTTATCTTAAGACTATTGCACTCCATCACTTTGAAACAAAGCATACAACACTAATTTGAGAGTCCTAGAATGCACTAACATTAGTATTTCAATATAAAGGTGACATATATGAAGACTATCCAAGGTAAGTGGAAAATATAGATCATTTTTCAGATGCTAAGACTTCCTTTTACACTTAAGAACATGTCCATACACTTCACAACACTTCATATGACCTGCTAGGCATGGAATCACTTGCATCAAACATGGAAGGATTGAGATAAAGTAAGGATAAATGAATATCTCATAACCATTAACTATACATATCTTCACACACTTCAAAAATATGATATATGAATTCCAAACTTAATAAAATTTATTGTCTAAGGTAAGTAAAATTTCAAAACTAGTAGGGCTTCATCATACTTGGTGTGGTATTAGATTACAAAGGCCAAATGGCAAATATTATAAACTATTGTCACTTAGATTTTCACCCTTTAATGAGATGGAAAATATATCCTCATCCAAGTGGCATAATGGAAACACCTTTAGACTTGTGAGAAGCCTAAGTATGAGGTGAATCTCTAAATAGGGCTAGCTCCCTTGATGTACCACTTTGAATCACAACTACATTTAAATTTGGAGGTGAAAAGGGAAAGAGATAACTAAAAAAAAACTATTCTAAGGGAGGTGATACACTAAATATATTGATTAATTCCAACCATATTCATATTACACTTAAAATCAAGGGACAAAATGAACATACACTTATCCAATCTTCATCTTCTTACATCAATGTTACATTGTGAGGTTATGGATGAATGTGCAAAGCTAAGAGGACTAAACAAGAGGCCTATGAGGGCACTAATGAAAATAATAATTCACTCAATCCTTTACATTTAATATAAATATTCACATGCCCTGAAAGAAGAATCTTTCCAACTGAAAATAGGATGAAAAAATGAAACAACATGTGATCTGGACAATAATTTAGATGACAATTCGGGTGATGGGTCCACCCCAATTGGTGGTGGAACTTTTGGGAGCCATAACTTTTGCACTGTAGCTCCAATTGACTCACCGTTTGAAACGTTGGAAAGATAATAATGAGGGGAACATCGTGAGATGGCATGGATATTTTCTCAATGAAGTTTGACCCCTAAAACCCAATGGAAGTGTCTTAAATTTCAATTTTAGTAGTGCAGTCTAAAAATAGTAAGTTTCTAAAAATAGTAATTCCTCGAATTCTATATTATTGTAAATGGTGGAAGTCAAACCAATTCATATCCCTCGAGATTGGTGACCTTACATATCCTCCCCACACCTTCAAAACATGTATAAATGAAGATATAACTCGAAATGGAAATCAGACATCTCTTCTCAGAGATAAACATATGTTTGGATATGTAAATTTGATCAATAAAACATCTCTTATCAGAGATAACATTATTTGAATTTTTTTGTTCTTGTTTCTTGAATATATTTCAACCAAAGCTTTCGAGTTTTGGATCAGTGGTATTAGAGCGGTTTGTCTTTAGAGTGTATGATCTCGAGGACGAGGTCAGATTACAGGAAGCTTGGGTGGAAAATAGAACTAGCAGAATATCCACCTATTCGCTCCAAATGACTTCAAATGGCAGACAACACTGAGGCATCTGATCCTTTCAAGGAAATGGTGAATGAAGCCCTCCAACAATAACAAGCACAGATGCTACAACAATTCACTCAAATTCTCCAACAAATCTCGATGGGAAATTCTAGCTCCTCATCCGCACCTGCACATCCTTTCAGTGCCCCAACACCCTTCAAGGTTCAGGTGAATTTTGATATCCCTACATTTGAAGGCAAAATCAATGCTGATGTATTTGAAAATTGGTTGGATCAATTGTCATCTTATTTTTTTGTAAATAAATTCACTGATAAAGAGAAGATTACTTTTGCTCTTCTAAAAGCATCATTGCCTATCAAAAATTGGTGGGAAGTGTACAAAAAGAGATTCAGTGTAGATGATATTGGCCTTAGATAGAACCTACATGGGATGATTTCATAGATGCTATAAAGGAAGAATACTACCCCATTAGAGCATATGATGATCTATATATAGAGTGGCAACAATTTCGCCAAGGTAAGGAACAATCTGTTTAAGATTACACTGACATTTTTCATTCTCTATCTATGAGATTAGGCATCCAAGAAAGTGAGAAACATAAGGTTCTCAAAGATCATGGTGGATTATAATGGTACATATGGGGAGAAATGGATCTCTTCAATTTGGAAACCATCAGTGAGGCATACAAGTTCATAGTGAAGATTGAGCAGAAGCATGGAAGAATGAATATAAAGAATCAGTCTTCAAAATGGAAAAGTGACAAAGAAGGTCAAACACGAGGCCAAAATTGGAAGCAAAAAGAAGGAAAGATTGGGAAGTGGTGTGATTATCACAAATCTGGAACTCACTCCAAAGAAGACCGTCAAGCTATCAAATCACTACTTTCTGAGTCACAATCCTCTGCTCTACCTCATATAGACCCTACAGTCAAAGAGGTTGAAGAAGAAATTATAGATGCTAATCTTGAAGCCATTTTTGCTTCATCATAGACACGTGACAAGATGCTAGATGACAAGGAAATGTTGTTTCACTCTAAGTTATGGGTGAAAGGTAAGCCTCTACATTTCATTCTTGATAGTGGAAGTCAAAAGAATTTAATCTCTGTTGATGTTGTGAAAATCCTAAATCTATCTATGAAGCCTCACCAAAAACTATATAGTATTGGATGGTTGAGTCCAGGGAGAAACCTTCGTGTCACCCACCAATATCTTCTCTCATATGCAATACAACCTTTCCAAGATGAGGTCTTATGTGATGTGGTCAATCTAGATGCTTGTGATGTACTCTTTGGTTAGCCATTCATGTATGATCGACATGGTATATATGAATCAAGAACTAGAAGGATCACTCTCACTCTTGGAACATGGTGCTACAGGGTACTAGAGTACCACCTTCTACATCTATCTCTCTAATTAGTGCCAATAAATTTGTTCTCATGGTGGTCAAGCCACAAGAATCCAAAAGGGTTGATTTTACAGCCCTGACTACACAAACAACACAATAATAGAAGCAAATAGATACCAAGCTGAAGAAGTTCACAACCTTCCATCCATAGACTGATGGTCAGACAAAAATGGTGAACAATCGGGCCCTGCACAATTCCATAAATCATAGTCCCTTCCAAGTATGCAATAGGAATCAAATCGAAGTAAAACTACCACACTTGATGAAAAAACTTGATGCAATGGGGTCCATTTCTTCTCAAGGAGGGAGGAATGATTTGGACAACAATTCAGATGACAATTCGGGTGATGGGTCCACCCCAATTGGTGACGAAACTCTCGGGAGCCATAACTTTTGCATCGTAGCTCCAATTGACTCACCGTTTGAACCGTTGGAAAGATAATAATGAGGGGAACATCGTGAGATGGAATGGATCTTTTCTTAATGATGTTTGACCCCATAAAACCCAATGGAAGTGTCCTAAATTTCAATTTTAGTAGTGCAGTCTAAAAATAGTTTCTAAAAATAGCAATTCTTCGAATTCTGTATTATTGTAAATGGTGGAAGTCAAACCAATTCATCTCCCTCGAGATTGGTGACCTTCCATATCCTCACCACACCTTCAAAACATGTATAAATGAAGATGTAACCCAAAATGGAAATTAGACATCTCTTCTCAGAGATAAGCATATGTTTGGATCTACAAATTTGATCAATAAAACATCTCTTATCAGAGATAACATTATTTGAATTATTTTCTTCTTGTTTCTTGAATATCTTTCAACCAAAGCTTTCGAGTTTTGGATCAACATGCTAAGGAATCCATAGTCTTCACTTATACAAAATCAAAAATTACAAATGAACACACTAAGAATAATTATAGAGGAGGTAAAAATAAATATTATTTTTGATCAAAAAGTATACAAATGAGTAGGTATTTTCCATACTCAGGTGGAACATAGATTACAATGCCAAAATGGCTGGTTCTTATAGAACTTGAGAGAGAGAGAGGAGAAAAGATAATTCCAAGGCTCATAAGGACACTTGAAAAGCTGATAAAAAGAGTTAATTTTTAATTTTAAGAGTGTATGGGATGAACCATGCAAGGATAAGAAGTAAAAATGTCAATCCAAGTCATCAAACCTCATGAAAAGTTACATAAAACTCCTTCTCTTGGCTCAAAAAAATTGCCTTCATGATTGGACCTATTTGAATGCCTCATAACTAATTATAAAAAGGTATTATGATTGGAATGAAGTGTAAGGAAATAAAACATTAATCTCTATGTGTTGGTTGTATGCCCGATCATCTGGAATCACCTAGAAAGGAGCAATCATCATCTACTATCAAGAAAACTGCTCTTCCATCCACCCTGTACACTTGGCCTCAAAATTGGAATTATTTTCTCATGAAAACATGTGGGATGGAATTTATGACAATTTAAAATACCCTATATTTCCTTATAGTCATCAGACATGCTTTAAAATTAGCTTAAGTGAAGCTTTCCACCCTTCTCACTAGCTTGTCCACTAGGCCAATTTTGAATGGCTGAGTTGAAGCACCTATTTTGGACATTTATAAGTTTATTAAAGGCATTAAATAACCATTGGAGGTTATAATAAGTATAAAACTTCCCTCCAAACTTTATTTCATCTTTAGACTCTTCTTGTAGCCTGCACAACACAACAAATGGTAAAAAATAACCTGTTTCTCACCCCATCTGTACAATTCTGTATAGATAATTAGAATGTGAGGGGTATTGATCAATTAATATATAATTTAAAATATTTTTTATGGAAAAAATGGTCCATTTTGATGCATTTCTAGCCTCATTTATCCAATCAGGTTTCTGCAAGGGTTTAACAAGGGTTTCTGAGTAGTTTGACTTCTTAAGCATTGTTCATAAAATTGGGAAGTTGAATATGCCAAAAAATTCCACTTAATATCAGTTAAATACCTTTATAAACTTCAACTAACTCCTTATATCCCCATTCACAACCTCAAAAAAGATGTGAGCATCTAAACTTGCCTTGTCGAGCTTGATTCCTCATTCCCACAGGCCTAATGTTGCCTCTAAGCTCAAAATTGGATTATTTACAACATATCTACCCTCCAAAAGCTTAAAAACATCATTATAAATCCAATAAAAATGTTTCAAGAATATTTAAATCTCATCTCAAGGTGAAGTGACCATGACTCTCCTTTTGGACCCTTAGGCCTAGCCATGCCTAGTAGGTCTGCCTTGTCCTTGAAGCTCAAGATGAGTTTTTATGGATTACCCTGCATTATAAAAGGTTTAAAATATATAAATTAATCATAAAAACATATCCAAATGAGTTATAAGGCTTAATAATAGCTATAAGTAGAAGTGATCTACTATTTGGCTTCTAGGCCTTAATTTTGCCTACTATGTCTGACTGCAACCCTTGGTGTTTAGATCTCCTTGATTGATTAAATATTTATATGAAGTGTTTTAAACATTTTCTCATATGTATTAAAGCATTAAAATTATTTTTTAATAGTATCTTAACACTCCTAGTCTATCATTTCATCTTTTTTGTCCAATACTTCAAACTTATGCATCTAGGGAAGTGTCCCTTGTCTGAGACAAAATAGGGGGAACTTACCCCATTTGTTCAAAAAAAATACATATTTGAGAGGATTATATATGTCATATAGGTGATATTAACCAAAAAAAATCTTTTGATTGGGTCAAAAAACCCCTTAATTCATCCAAATTCTAAGACAGACCTCTTGGAGGGCAGACTGTGGAGGGGTTTTAGAAGGTTGACTATGTATGGCTTGTTGGATCTCTCTTATTTAATTGATATACCATTGTGGGAGATATATTTAAATTTTAAATGTAATTATATAGTGTATCTCACCTTTAATCAACACCCTAGACCCTTATGGATCACTCATATTATTAGATTCACAAGACTGAGTTTTCCTCTTGACTGTGTTTTGCAATATAGGGGCACCTGTAGGTTATCTTTGTGTGTTTTGGATTGAGAAAGGCATTTAAAAACCTCCCATAAGTATAATTAAATATATTATTACTCATCTTAATTCATTCTAATGAAATGAAAGTGTTCAAACATCACTTTTTAACCTACTGCCTGTCACAGTCATTAAGGTTGGTTGTAGATGCAATTAGGGTTACCAGGGGTTTATGTAAGTTGTTTCTCCCTTATTTTTAGTTTATGGAGTCATTATAAACTTTATTGAGATGATAAAATGTTTGTTTTATTACCGAAATCCTTTTTACTCCATCATAAGAACCTTTGACAACAATTGAGTTCCCCGCTATTTGCTGACTGAGACACCCTGTTACAAGTGTGTATGTTTCTGTACAAAGGACCCTTGGGCACTCATAAAGCTTGGAAATCATGCATCAACCTTATAGTGATGTTATACATTTAATTTTTTAAATAATTTCATTAATTGAAAGTTCTATCCATGAAGGGTATTTTTAATGTTGCTCCTAGGATATCAAATATCATTCAAACTATCAAACCTGTAGACATTATTGTAGGATTTCAATGTCTTTTAGGGTAATTTTGAGGTATTCAAATCTCATCTTTAATTGAACCTCTGGATTCCATTTTTGGTAGAGGTATTTTCTATGCTATAGGTCATAAATTTAACCTCTTTAGATGATTTGAGACCCTATGTAAAATCATTATAGGAGGTCTACAAGAACACTTTGGACCTCTATTTTGGCATTTTGGGGACTGTGGCCCTGAACTTGTCTATTGATCCTAGAAGGCAGTTTATGACTCCATTTTACTACTTAACACATAAAACATGTATTTAAATCTTAATTCAACCTATAAGGACCTGAAAATGGAACTAATTCCTTGTTTTAACACCATACAAATATTCCCAAGCTCTCTACTCATGTCACCTGTAGGTGACTGTTTGCAAATATAGATAGAAAATGCAACATGTATAGCAGTGAGTGGATTCACATACTTATGATCAAATGCAGGATTTCATAAAATAATCAAAAGGATTTTTATCAACTTCAAACACTTTAACCTTGTCCCAAACCTTCTTCCCACATGCTTTTCTTCCTCCAAACACCTATAAGTGAGCATGTTTATGGTTGCCTAACTAACAAAGTTGTATATGATTATAATTTCACCTTTGTTGCACCATATGGGAGTTTAATCACTTATTAATTTTGATAAATGATACACCAATACTTCAAAACCTTAAACACACATTTGTGGACATCCTCAAAAACTTCACAAGTCATAACTAAGGCTGAAGAGTAGAGGGAGTTGATTGAATATGATCACGAACTAAAAATTGGATCCAATCATGATGATACAGGAATAATAATGAAATAAAGGTGATAAATATATAATTTAAACATATACAAAACACCATCTCCTATTCACATTGAACCCCCTATAGGAAATTTAACCTTTTGAAAGTGGAGAATTAACTATGACTGCACATGATGGTCTCTTCCTACAATATGAGACAAATTTGCTTATGTAAAAACCATATAAATTGAAAAAAAGTATGAGGATAATTGGGGAAGGAAGTATACATCCTCTAGAAGCAACATGAAAAATTGGATTGTATATAAATTCCCAAAATGGAGCAAAACCTATAGGGTGAATAAAATAGCTAGCATAAATGTACATTTAGCTTGTAAATGATGATTAATGAAGCACAGGTAAAAAATATTCAAACTCATTATATGGAAATGAGGGTCTTATATTTTATTACAACCTACCAAGGTGTTTTAGCTAAAACCTCTAGAGTTGTCTGTACCAATTAAAAACCTAAATGTGACTTCTGCTTGCTAAGAAGGGTAAAAAGAGGATAGAATGGTTTTAGATCATAAATGAAACTTAAAAAGAAAACCAAGCATGGGAGAGATGAAGAGGCAATACCTAACCATTTATCAGGTGTTACACTTACCAAAGAGGCTGTACAACTGCTAAACTCTTCTTTTCCTTCAAGAAAACTACCTTTTCTTCTGCATAACCTACCATATTTTAGTTATTTCAGTTAATTAAGACTTATAAGGACACATGGGGCATGAAATAATCTTTTTTAACCTTCACACTTCCCAAAAAATTCGTATAATTCATTAAATTCACCTTTTTGACCCTTAAAATGACTCAAAATGACTAAAGGGACTAAAAATAACTAATAGCCAAGGCTAGTACAACATTGGATGACCTTAATTGACCTATAAAAACCTTATGACATCCATATTACACCTTATTATGACTTATAAAGTCAATTTTTTACCTATAGGTACGCCAATTTGACTTAAAAGTCAAATTTGGTCAACAAATTAGTGACTCATAGGGGTAGTATGCCTGTTATACTAACTAGACCAGTAGCCTTATCAGTCCATTGGGCTTAGAAGTCATATGAAGCTAAGACAAACAAGTAAAACTTTGACCATTGACCGTAATAATTACCAATACAAGAAAATTAATGACCACCCCAACCACACAAAGCAAAGGACACACATAACAAAGAGAGCAAACTAATAAGACACACACCTGTACTCAAAACACTTAGGGGAATCAAGAAAAAACCTATTATAAACAATTAAAATTAAATCATACCTCCCTCCTGGATCAAAGGGAAAGTTTGAAACCTTCCTTACTTTATGACATGAGGGATTTAGTGAGGCATATAGCCTTTTGTCCTTCAATATTGATGTCTCCATATTCTTCATAGTGTTGGCCAACTTCATTGGCATGATATTCAAATAGGACCAGGTGGATCCATACAAGTTAACCAAGGAAATGAAATCTTATTGAATCCAAATAACCTCAAACTCCTCATATGGATCCTCAATTTCAACCTCATTCTTAATTCCCATGGGGCTCTCAATAAGATTGGGTGTCTTCTCAATTTCAAGATCTTCTAGCTCATCAAGAAGCTTTGCATACTCCATTTAATCTTGATCATTTTCCACTATGGAAGATTCATCCTTCACCTTGTCATGTAATTGATGCTCAACTTGGAAACTCTCTTCAAGTTCCTAAAATAACTTAATTTATAGCTACCAATCATCCTTATCAATAAATTCTTGTAGACTAGCATCACCAAAAGGTTTCATGATAGTAGGTTCTTGACTAGTAGGAAGATCTTCATCTTTATGTTTGATTTAATACTCAATATCATGTTTAGTCTCATCAACAAGATTATCATTAGTCATGCAATATTTTAGAGAAGAAGAAACTTTAACCAACTCATCAAATTCCTTTCATATGGCATTAAACATCTGCCCTAAATCTTCTTCTTCATGATCATCTTCAAGAGTTATTTCCTCCATATTAGTATCTTTAAACTCTCTTACCACTGCTACTTCTTAAGGGATGACTTGAAAGTGTTCCTCATCCTTGATAACACATTCTATTTCATGCTCATGATGGTCATCCATAACCTCATGATTAGACATGGAATCTCCTTCAAACACCTCTCTCTTCAAGTCTTAGCCACATTATTCATGGACAATCATTCCCTCAAAAATGAAATAATTAGAGTCTAATTCATGAACAAACATCCCTTCAAATATGGAGTCAAAAACTTATGGATTATCCTTTTTTTTACCAAGAGGAGTCCCTATGGTAATCTCTTTCTCATAATAACTCATGAGATTCTCTTGATCAACCATAAATTGAGCTTGCTCTTCTTCACTTGATTATTTCAAGATAAGCTCTCTTTCAATAAGGGGTGAGGTGGAAGGTTGAGGGATAGGCTCATGTGAAGGAGATGGAATGTGAGGTATATTAGAAGGCTGATGAGTTGGAGATGGAGGTGTAGTGAAAGGTGAAGGGGTTGGAGATGGAGTGGGGAATGAAAGAGAAGGCTTATGAGTTGGTTTGGAAAAGAGAAAAGCACTAGTAAGCTCATATGGAAGAGAATTTTTGGACTGATTAGAATGAGTAGCATCTATATGAGTAGGAACTTTACTTTGCCAATGATATCCTTGTGTATAATCCATGGAAACATTTGGTTTCATATGAAAAGACTCATAGGAGTACTCTTGAGGCTAATATGCATGATAATATGAAGGATAGGGCTCATATTGGGACTGATAGAGAGGTGCTTCTTGATAGACATCCACATAGGTTTTTCCAATAATATGGTATCCATATGAGAAGGTAAATGAGGGGCTATAAGGCTGCCATGGCTCATAGGATTGATAGCCATTTTAGTAGGATTGATACACTTCTTGAAAAGGATGACAAGGATCATATTAGAGCTGATGAGGGTCATATTTAAGTTGGTAAGGATCATAATAAGGTTGACCAAGGACTTGTTCATATTGATAGGGAATGGCACAAGCTCGCAATGTATAACCAACTTGTAGAGAACAAAACTCAACATACAAGTCATCCATGAAACTTAATTGAAAGAAAAAATACAAAGAAATACATTTCTAACAATATTCAAAGGATAAATTGATCCACTTGAGTAACTGATGAATCTTTGGAGTCTCCATTGATGCTTGGATAGATGCCTCCAAAGGCTAATTATTGAAAGACAACACCAAAAATATCTCAACTTCTTAGACTAAGAGTCCCACCAGGCATGCAAAACTATTTTCACTTGGATTTTCACCCTTTGAGGATATGACAAAGTGCTTCTCATCTAAGTGGCACAATGGAAACATCTCTAGGCTTGTGGGTAGCCTAAGGATGAGGTGAATCTCTAGATAGGGCTAGTTCCCTTGATGTACCACTTTGAATCATAACTACAATTAACTTTTGGGGTGAAAAGGGAGATAGATAACTGAAAACAAACTATTATAAGGGAGGTGATACACTAAATATATTGCTTACTTTCAACCATATATATGTTACACTTGAAATCAAGGGACAAACTGAACATACACTTTTGCAATCTTCATCTTCTTACATCAATGTTACATTGTGAGGTTATGGATGAATGTGAAAAGTTATGAGGACTATACAAGAGGCCTATGAGGGAACTAATGAAAATAATAACTCACTCAATCCTTGACATTTCCTAGAACACTTCACATGCCCTATAAGAAGAATCTTTCTAACTACCAATAGGATGAAAGAATGAAACATGTTAAGGAATCCATAGTCTTCACTTATGAAAAATCAAACATTCTAAATGAAAAAAGTAGGAATAGTCATGGAGGAGGTAAAAATTAGTAGTATTATTGATCAAAAGGTATAAAAATGAGCAGGGCTTCATCATACTTAGGTGGAACATAGATTACAATGCCAAAATGTCTAGTTATTATAGAACTTGGGAGAGAGAGGAGAAAAGAGAAGTCCAAAGGTCATAAGGAAACTTTTCAAGCTGATATAAGGAGTTAATTTTTCATTTTAAGAGGTTATGGGATGAAAAATGCAATGTGAAGAAGTAAAAATGTCAATCCAAGTCATCAAACCTCATGAAAAATGGCATAAAACTCCTTTTCTTGGCTTAGAAAAATTTCCTTCATGATTGACCCTATTTGAATGCCTCATAACTGATTATAAATATTTCTAATGATTTTAATTAAGTTTAAGGAAATTAGACATGCCTCTCCATGTATTTTATGCAGGCTTGGTCATTTGGAATCACCTAGAAAGGAATAATCATAATCTGCTATCAAGAAAATTTATCTTCCATGCACCTTATATACTTGGCCTCAAAATTGGCATAAGTTTATAATTAAAATACATGGAAGGGAGTTTATGAAAATTTTAAAGACCATCCATGGCCTTAGAGGCATTAGACATTCTTTACAATTAGCTTAAGTGAATCTTTTCACCCCTCTCACTAGCTTGTCCACTAGGCTAGTTTTGACTAGCTAAGTTAAAACACCTAGTTTAGATTATTATAAGTTTATTAAAGGAATGAAATGAAAATATGGGGTTATAAAAATTCTAAAAATTCCATCCAAACTTTATTTAATCTTTAGATTCTTCCTGTAGCCTGCATAACACAAAAAATGGTAAAAAATATCTTATTTCTCACCCCATCTGTACAAGTCTATATAGATAATTAGAATGTGAGGGATATTGAGTGAGTCATATACAAGGTAAAATATGTTTCATGTCCAAACTAGTCCACCTGGATGCATTTCTGCCTCATTTCTCCAATTGGGTTTCTATAAGGATTTATGAGTAGTTTAACTTCTTAAGCATTGTTCATAAAATTGGGATGTTAAATCTGATAATAAATTACACTAGAGTTAATTTAAATACATTTATAAACTTCCAATAACTACTTATATCCCCATGCACAACCTCCAAAAATATGTGAGCATCTAAATTTGCCTTGTTGAGCTTGATTCCTCATTCCCACAGGCCTAATGTTATCTCTGAGCTCAAAATTGGATTATTTACAATGTATCTGACTTTAAAAAGATTAAAAAAATCCTTATACATCCCATAAAAATGTTTCAATAATATGGAAATCTCATCTCAAGTTGAAGTGACCATGGCTCTCCTTTTGGACCCTTAGGCCTAGCTATGCCTAGTAGGTCTACCTTGTCCTTGAAGCTCAAGATGAGTTTTTATGGATTCCCCTACATTATAAAAGATTTAAAATATGTTATTTAATCCTAAAAACATATCCAAATGAGTTATAAGTATTATTAAGATCTAGAAGTAGAAGTGATCTACTATTTGGCTTCTAGGCCTTAATTTTGCCTACTATGTCTGACTGCAACCCTTGGTGTTTAGATATTATTTATTGATTCCATATTTATATGAAGTGTTTTACACATTTTTTTAGATGTATTACAACCTTAAAAATATTTTTTAATAGTCTCTTGACACTCCTATTCCATCATTTCACCTTTTTTGTCCAAGACTTCAGACTTATGCATCTAGGGAAGTTTCCCCTGTTTGAGACAAAATAGGGGGCACTTACCCTATTTTTTAAAACAAAATACATATTTTAGAGGCTTATATAGGTCATATAGGTGATATTAACCAAAAATAATCTCTTTATTGGGTCAAAATACCCCTTAATTCATCAAAATTCCAAGATAAACCTCTTGGAGGGTAGACTGTGCAGGAGTTTTAGAAGGTTAACTATGTATGACTTGTTAGCACTCTCTTATTTACTTGATATAAAAATATGTGATGTATATTTACCTTATAAATTTTATTATATATTTTATTAGACATTCATTCAACACACTAGACCCTCATGGACCACTCATATTCTTAGATTCACAAGACTGAGTTTTCCTATTGACTGTGTTTTACAAAATAGGGGCACCTGTAGGTTATCTTTGTGTGTTTTAGCTTGATAAAGGCATTTAAAAACCTAATTTAATTATAATTTAATACTTTATTACCCATTTTAATTCATGTTCATGAAATTCAAGTGTTCAAACATCACTTTTTAGCCTGCTACCTATCACAGTCATTAAGGTTGGTTGTAGGTGCAATTAGGGTTACCAGGGGTTTGTGTAAGTTGTTTCTCTCTTGTTTATAGTTTATGGAGTCATTATAACCTTTATTGAGATGATAAAATATTTGTTTTATTACCCAAACTCATTTTTACTCCATCATAAGCACCTTTGACAACAATTGAGTTCCCCACTGTCTGCTGACTGAGACACCCTGTTACAAGTGTGTATGTTTCTATACAAGGGACCCCTAGGCACTCATAAAGATTGGAAATAATGCATAAACCTTATAGTGATGGTATCCATGTAATTTTTATATCATTTCATCAGTTTAAATTTCTATCCATGAATGGTATGTTTAATATTTCTCCTAGGATATCAAATATCATTCAAACTGTCAAACTTGTAGACATTATTGTAGGGTTTTAATGTCTTTTAGGGTAACTTTGAGGTATTCAAATCTCATCTTGCATTGACCCTATGGCCTCAATTTTTGGTAGAGTTATTATCTATGCTAGAGGTCATAACTTTCACTTCTTTATATGCTTTGAGACCCTATGTAACATCATTATAGGAGGTCTACCAGAACCCTTTGGACCTTTATTTTGGCATTTTGGGGACTATGGGCCCAAACTTGTCTATTAATCCTAGAAGGTAGTCCATGAATCCATTTTCCTAATTAACACATAAAACCTGTATGTAAAGAGTCATTCAACCTATAAGGACCTAAAAAGGGATCTAATTCCTTGTTTTAACACCATACAAACATTCCCAAGCTCTCTGCTCATGTCACCTATATGTGACTGTTTGCAAATATAGACATAAAATATAACAAGTATGGAAGTGAGTGGATTCACATACTTATGATCAAATGAAATATTTCATAACAAAATCAAAAATATGTTTCTCAACTTCAAAGACTTCAAAAATTTCCCAAACCTTCTTCCCACATGCTTTTCTTCCTCCAAACACCTATAAGTGAGCATGTTCATGGCTACCTAATTGACAAAGTTGTATATGATTGTAATTTCAATTTTATTACACCATATGGGAGTTTTATCACCTCTTAATTCTTATAAATGATACATACCAACTTTAAAACCTCAAACACACCTTTGTGGACATCCTCAAAAACTTCACAAGTCATAACTAAGGCTGAAAAGTAGAGGGAGTTGATTGAATATGATCATGAACTAAAAATTGGATCCAAGTATGATGATATAGGACTAATGATGAATAAAATTTTATAAATATAGAATTTAAACATATAAAAAATACCATATCCTATTCACATTGAACCCGTTATAGAAAATTTAACCTTCTGAAAGTGGATAATTGATTGGGACTGCACATGATGGTCTCTTCCTGCAACATGAGACAAATCTGATTATCCAAACACCATAAAACTTGAAAAAAATTATGAGGATAATTATATAATTAAGTATAAATCTTATGAAAGTAAAATGACCAACTGGATTGTAAGGAAATGCCCAAAATGGAGCATAACCTATAGGGTGCATGTAATAACTAGCAAAAATGTATAATCAACTTATAAAGGATGATTAATGAATTAAAAGTCAACATTATTCAAAATAATTATATGTAAATTAAGGTTTTATATTTTAATACAACCTCCCCAAGGAGTTTGAGCTGAAACTCTTGAGTTGTCTGTATCAAGCAAAAACCTAAAAGTCACTTTTACTTGCCAAGAAGGGTGAAAAGAGGGTATAACAATTTTAGATCATAAATGACACTTATAAAGAAAAAAAATCATGGGGGAGATTAAGAGGCACTTACTGACCATTTACCCCATGGCACACTTCCCAAAGAGGTCGTATAAGTGCCAAACTCTTCTTTTCCTTAAGAAAATTGCCTTTTCTTCTGCATAACCTGCCATATTTTAGTTTTCAATTAATTAAGACTTATAGGGACACATGGGGCATGAAATAATCTTTTTTAACCTTAAAAATTCCCAATAAACTTGTATAACTCATGAAATGACCCCTAAAATGACTCAAAATGACTAAAGGGACTAAAAATAACCAATGACCAAGGCTAGTACAACATTGGATGAACTTAATTGACCTATAAAAACCTTGTGACATCCATATTACACCCCCTTAGACCTATAAAGTTATGTTTTTAGCTATAGGTGACCCAATTTGATGTAAAAGTCAAATTTGGTCAACAATAATAACATAGAAAATAACTTAAGATATAGATAAATATAGGTATATAATAAAAAAATTAATTGAAATTATATTTTTTAATTAATTAATTAATAAGGATTTTTATAATGATGAAATAGAGTTTATATTATTAATATAAATATATCAACATTTATAAGACTATTCACAAAATAAGTAAGGTCTATTAACACAATTCATTGATGTAACTAAGATTATGTGGGGGCAAAATGAGAGAACCTTTTCTCTTTTTATCTTTATTATATTATTAAGTTTTGTACATATTTAATTTTAATCTTGTAATAAAGTTTATGAATAAATAAGCAGTAAGCAACATGCCCTCTTTTAACATTTGTGATTCTAAATTTCGTTAAGTGCAAGATTAATGTTATCAATATTTGAATTCACAAATAACACTTCATTTTTTTTGGAAATACGTTTTCATATCCATAAAAAAAAGATATAAAGTAGAAATATGGTTTATAGTAAAATGATGGTCAGTTGATATTTACAACCTAAAATAAATGATAGTGGGTTCAAAAAATAAGAGTCCTGAAATATATACCAAACCACAAAATAGTGTAAAACCAAACTAAGCATAGGTAAAAATATTTATAAGAGGAGTTGGTGGATCATCTTGAGGAGGGTAACAACTCAAAAAGAGTGTTCTCCCAATGGTGAATCCAATGCTACTAACCATCCTAACTATTATCTTGTAAAATTAAAGGCACAAGCACTCCCAACCTAGGCATAAGGGGAATGAGTACTTTAGTATCCATACCATCAATCACAGGAGAGGTCCACTAAGATGACCTAATAATAGACTTACCACAAACCAAAAAACTCTGACCTCTACACTAATGAGGAGGACTGGAGAAAAACTGTGTGAAAAAATTTGATGCCATATCGGTGCCAGTGGTGGGATGACATAATCTTTTTCTCATGGTGTAAGGAGCACATCCCTAGTGGTTGATCAAATCTTGTAAGAGTTGAAAATCCAAGGTCACTTTTTCACCTTGTACCTGTATCTAAAAAAGGTAGAGGTCAACATGTAAAATTTATTATTAGTGGAAAATAATTTTGAAATAGTCTCATTACTAAAGATAGAACTTTTTTTAGTTTTTTAAAGTTGAAAAGGAGTAGAAGCTTTGAAAAATTCCAAAGAAAAGAAATATAAGTTAGCCATTGAAAATAGTATCCAAACAAAGCAATCATCCAAGTTATGTGATCTTGGTGGAAAGGCAAGAAAAGGATATGGATCCACTAACAAACACTATTGGATCAAGAAAAAGACCAAAATAAGTGATTGAAGGCTTGTCATTTACAAAAATATAGACATTTTAGATTATAAATACCAATATGGTACAATATTTATCCTAAAAGAATCCCTTGATAAAAAATACACCACAAAAAATGATCAATCTTGGGCTCAATATTGGCTTGCCAAATTTAATTAAGACAAGAATTCTAAGTTTAGGGGGAGGATTTAAAACTCTACTAACTATTTAACTTATGAAGAGCCTCAAAGAAGGGAATAAGAATTTTATACAAAAGACCCAGAGAGTAATGCTTAAAATAGGAGCTGTAATTCCATTGCCAGTCTTTCCACCATGTCAATAATAGCTGAAGCCTCAAATTATACATCATTACATCATGGATAAAATCTTATATACATAAAATTGAAGGCATATCATAAGTGAACAATGATAATTTATCTAAAGGATGAGCTATGGAGTCCAGTTGAGAAGATTATATAAGATCTCACATGGTACAAATTATTTTCTTAAAAATCTAAAAAACATTAATGCAAAGAGTTTAAGAAAGTAAAAAATCTGATGGTGGTGGCAATGAGAGACCAACACATGTTATGATAAATAAAATAAAGTCTTGACCTAAACCCATCACTAGCCCATTTTAGGAATGAATTTACCAACTAAAAGGATTTCTAAATGCTTTGAGATACAAAAGACCCCTCAACCTTGACCAAGGTGAAGGTAATAATAAAAGTATGGAGATCAATGTTTTTCTGGCTAGTTTTACCATAAGGTGACCATTTATAGATTTAGTGTCAAATAAAAATATTATAAACTTTAGGGCCTTTAATGGAACAAATGATCCATGTAGCATAGAGAGTAATTCTCCATTTGTGAACATAAATTATACCCATGCCTCCATTATCCTAGTGAAGAAGAAAAACTTCCAAATAAAGGTTGATCCATAGGATTTGTAATAAGTATGAATATAATCCAAAGATTCATAAAATGTAGCTTCATTCCTAGATAGAGTGAGGAAAGAGTCATCAACTAATTGAACCTTAATAAGTTGACTCTTCTTATATGAGAGAATGATTCCTTGAGTGAGATATTTCTCAGCTCTGTGGGCCAAAATATAACCAAAAGCTTGTGTATCCAAAATATATAGTGCATGAGTTAAAGGGTAACATTATTTTATTGTCTATAAAAATATGGATCTCTTACATTTTTGATAATTAGTAGTTAAACAAGCCAAATACTTAGAGAAAAGTGTTTTCACAACAAAGAGACAAAACATCCAAACCCTAAATATTTTAGCATGGAAAGAATAAAAGGCCACTTTATATGGTTATATAATTTTTCAAAGTCCAAATTAAGAAACAAATTCCTATATCAAGAGGCATGAGACCATTTCATTGCTTCCCAAGCAAAAATGATGTTGTCAAGAATATAACATTTTTTTATGAAATCCATTTGCTCTGATCTAACAATTAAAGGAATAATGTATCATAGGTAGAGCGAAAGAGATTTATCAAGTATATTATAAGATACATTTAAAGACATGATGGGCCTCCACATGGTAACACATTTGGGATATCTAGCATTAGGGATAAAGTTAATATTTTATTTATTAGTAAGTTCCATAATGAGTTTGTCTTTAGAGCTTCATTGTAAACCTGAGAGAAGTCTAGCAAAAAAAAATGCCAAGTGGATTTTTAAGATTCACAAATAAAAACATTTATTATAAGAGATTTATCATAGCCAAATTATTAATACTCATATGAATATTTTAAAGAAAGAGTGACACATTAGAGCTATAATAAGTAGAAGGTTGAGATTACGAGGAACACCATCAAGACATTCTCGTAATACTTGAGCTTATTCTACAAAATCATCCTATACTTGAAGAAATAGTTTCTAGTGGTTGAGAAATGTCAAATATATCTTAGGAATATCCTTGAGTTAATTGAGAAAGACCTTAATGGTCTTAATATGCTCCCTAAATTTCTTAGCTCTTAAGGTTTTGAAAAATTATTTATAGGCATGATATTTGACTTTACACCATTGTATGTAAAAACATATTTGAGCTATTTTGGAAGCATGACATTATTCAAGTTTACGATTTTTTTTGAGAATGGAAATGTATTCTTGTAATTAGATATCAAAAGGGTTATGATGCAGCCCTTAGAACTCTTTGGCTTACGTATTATCAACCCACATTATAACTCTCACCACTTGCTTACTATAATGTCTGTGAAAGGTGGTTGGTAGTGTGAGTAGCATGTGTCATTCCACCACTAAATATAGTTGGTAATGTAATCCTTATGTGGCACTAGGTTCCGAATTTGATCAATGAGTTGGATAGTAGCCTCATGAGCAAGTAATGACATGTTAAAAAGAACCTTGAGTATAAGGGATTTTTTGTAATCCATCTCTCCAACTTATCTATAAAATGATGTGGCTATGACCTAAAAAAAAAATATTAGGATGGATGGTGACAACCTTCCCATTGGTAATTTAAAATTTGAGCAAGTTTTTCTCAACTAGCACTACTAAATATAGGCTCTTAAAGAACTAGTTAGAGCCCACATAGAAATTAGAACAATTAAACTAAGGATTTGTGTTATCAAACCACCATAAAAAATTAGGGTATAACAACCCCCAATGGTTTTTGAAATAATAAGAAACTTCACATATGATAACATACCATTGAATTGACATATTTCCTTCCTTGTCTTATGAAGTTTCAATCGTATTAAATTCATTGCAGATAATCTAGTTGGCAAGAGAAGTTATATGTAAGACATTATTAGGTATAACTTAATAATTTATAGGTATAATTTTAGGTCCAAGTGATATATTAGATATAATTTATCAAATATCCTTGATTTATCGATTGTTAAAACCCTTAAAATTCATATTTTTATTAACAAGGGCTTATATTATGATTCCTAATTGCAAAAAAGAAGGTGCCACTACAAATGTTTAATTTTGAACCATTATCAAAAAGACTATAACATGCAAGGGTAAATGTTGATAAATAATATATTTTGAAGGCATCTCATCATTTTCAAAGTTAGTTGTATTTTCATTTCATTTCAAATATTTATTAGTAGAGGGAAAGTTAGAAGGTTGAGTATTGTGTGGAAATTTTGTGTCCACTTATGATTTATAAAGAATATCCTTATACATGTTGGATTTCGTAAGTAATTAAAGGAAAAATATATTGGCACAAGTATTTTTTAATTAATCCATGATATCATAATATTTTTTCACATGTAACCTAAGCTTGGGAGTTGGAGGGATATTATAAGGGATGTTTGAATTTTTCCTACTTTGAGATTGAGGAATATTTGGAGGGACTATTGCATTATTTGCCATATCCCTCCTTTGCATGGCATGGTTGACCTCATAATAAGTCATCATAGATTAGGAGACATCTAAATTAGACAAATATATGTATATATAAGCAACTAAGTCATTTATATCATTAATAAGGGTAGCGAGACATAACCAAGTAACACTGTAACAATTACACAAGACCTTGATATGTTGGAGCATATTCTATCATTCTATGATTTTCCATTGGAAGCATAAATTTGGAAATGAATAATAAAAACCTATTTAATAAGATCAACAATAAAATACTTAATAATATACACATTTTAGGAATATACCATGTATATGCATACATTTGAAAGCATGACATAATGGAGTCACATATAAAAATAATTATATCCATGAAAAGAGATAAATTATACACAAGGACATAAAAATTACAATCATTTATACAATTAATGTCTAATATTTTAAGAATATGACTCTAATAATGTGAAAATCTATGTTTTCCAACAATTCCAACTATCCTTATAGAAATTGAAGGATCCTTTGTTGCTAAGAGGATTTGGAAAGCGTTGGAAGTTGTTAAGCTTCATCTCTACTAGATTGGTGATGGCTTCTAAAGTAGTTTTTATTTTAGTGACCATAATATATGGTGGTCCCCTACCATAACAAGTAATATCTTTATTATTACAGAAACATTGAGTATGGCTTTTTTGAAAAGGTATTACCACTATTAGAAATAGTTTTTCATCTTGAGATTGGATCTCATGGGCTACCTTGAAAACAAAGTCCAATCTATAAATATTAGACATACCTTATATTTTATGAATTTAAGATTTGATGTCATATGTCACACATCACAAGATGCGTTTGTAACCTATAATTATCTAGTGTAAAGTTTGGAGGAGTAATTATGATATCACCTTTAGAAACTACTCTCCTAGTCTCCTCTATCAGATTATGAGTCTATTTTACTTTGATATGAGAAACCTTAACAAATGATGGAGTTTGAATTCCTCTCATTTAATGGGCCTATCGATCAGGAACATCTCAAGCATATTGGGGTACATCCACACAAAGGTAAGTGTCTCTATACCTATGCTCTTTCATTTATTTACTTAGTAGATAGTGTTGATTTGTTCATTGCTATAGTGTATGGTTGTTGTTTATCCTTTCTTATGATCCTCATTATATTTAATAAGTTGGTATAACTATTTGATTGTTTAGGCTTGCCATTATCACCTTAGGTTGCATAATCCACACAATGGTTGACATTGCACCCCTTACCTTTTTATTAGTTTAGTATTTATAATTATCTTGGATCTAGGTTACCCTTTTTAACTAGTTCCTTACATGTGGTTTCATTATTATATCCTTGATAAACCTTATTTATTATCATTATTACATCTTGATGCCTAGTGAGAGCCATAAATTGTATCATATGTGTTAGATTTATAACCCTATCATATTTAAATTTGAGTGTGGATTACCCTCTACTAGGTATAACTTTTTTTAAGTCCTTACCCACTCCTTCAAGTATACATAGGCTCTATTGTTATGACCTTATTTGTATCTTGGTTTATAAAGAGAAAGAGGATTGTTTTAGGTCATAATATCGCATGCATATAAATTCTCTTTCTTAATTATATAAGTATAAGAATTTTGAGGAGGATGTGCATTATAAGTTATATGCTCTTTAGGCTTAAGAGTATTTATTTTATTCATGATTAAGAAAGGGGTTAGAAAATATATTCAACTTAACATTCTCATTAGGCTATGTCTGTGACTAATCCGTAGGCATTTATGATTAATAACATTATTATCTATCAAATCATGTATCTTATGTTACAAACAGATGCATCTATTAGTTGAATGTCATATGCATTGATGATAGGCACAATATGTATTTATATCAACCCCCTTACCTTAAGGTTTACTCATATCTACCTATTTTGGGGGAGGGATAGATATAATATTACACTCAAGTAAATTTAGTAATATCTTGTGAGGAGGTTTTGGTAAGTGTGAAATTTGCCTCTTTTGTGGAAATGAGAGAACAAGCCAATTAGTTGGCTGTGAGACTACATTAATTGTCACTTATTTATTATTCTTATTATCACTTTTTTTATATTATAAAGTTATTTTACTTGGAAAATTTTCATTATAAGTGTTTAAAGGGTTAGAGTCATACTTTAGCTTATTCACTACAATAATTTTAAATTTTATGTCCTTAACTATGTGATATAGGCCATCAAATGATTATAATTTCTTAAACACATTAGATTCATGTGAAGGAGAGAGAAAATTTTTCTTAAATATATATTGTGATTCATTATCTACCATTTGAATTTTCATTTTAGAGAGCATGTCTAGTAATGAAGAACATAATTAGTGAAAGGCTCATTCAACCCTTTCTTAATGTTTGCAATCTAAGCATAAGACATCTTCTCACTAATGTTTATTGAAAAGTGTAATAGAAATTGATTTTAAAAAGGGTTGAAGACATGGAATGAATAGAATGGGATATCATAAAACCAATGTAAAACACAATCTTACTTGATGGAAATAATTTAGTCAATTATTTATTGTTGGACACATAGTCCAAACATGCTATGTGAAAGGCTCAAAGATGATGTTTTGGATTGAATTTACCATCATAAAATGTAATATTAGGTGACATAAAGCTTGTTGGTAAAAGATAAGGTTTCAAGAGCTAATGGATTATGTAATAATGGAATAGAATAAGTCGTATGGACAGTTCTAGATGAACTATATTCTAAATGTAAGACCTTATTTTATATATCAATAATTGTTTTGCACAAGGTTTTGAGCATATTTCATAGAAAACTATGTATTAGTAGATGGTGTGACATGAATAGTAACTTTAGAATGCATAAAATTATGGTTTCTTAGGATAGTCATAATAATCTAAGGAAAAATTTGTGTTTCCCTCATACTTTGGTTGGGCATCATAGTGTAACCAAAGGTGTAGACATGATAATAGTAGTGATATTAGTTACCTCAACACCTATTTTAGAATCAACACCTATAAAAGGTGTATTAGTATCAATAAAGAGCTCATGTTTTGGTTCTTTAGATGTGACAACATTATCAATTATTTTTTATTTCATCTCTAATTGCATGTGATAATGCATCATGTAAATGTGTATTCATATAAAGACATTCAGTTAGTTTCACTTTATCAAAATCGTAAAATATAGCAAAAATATTGATTATATCTTGCATTACGATCAAGGGTTATTAAAATAAAATTATAAATCAAGGCTAAAAATTTGAAATAAATATTAGAATTAAAAACCAAAGGAAAAAATAGAAGGACACTTTAAGGAATCTATGGTTTTTAATTCTCAAAAAAAGGAATGGGTTCACTGATATGTTTTATCATTTTAAGATTAATATGACCCTAATAGGATAAAAATAATATCAAATTTAGATTGCTTAAGATATAGAATAACCAAACAAATCTGAGTGTAACTAGCCAAATATAATAACTTTATATTTATGGGAAACACTAAAATAATGAAATACTTAGCCTATTTGAGGTCTATGCAAGTATGTGGCTAGAATCAATCATTAATAGTGAATAGAAAAGGGTTTATGAGTGCTCGGATATGTAAACATAGTGTCTACATGAGCCTGAATAAGTCTATGCTTCTTAGATGATTGTGTAGGGTAACATTGTTTGATAGTGTATAAAATTTTCATGTGTATTTTTTTGATCTATGACAATTTTGAAAATTGTGTCTACATCTGATAATAGTTTATATGTATGCAAATGTATTTGATCCCACATGAATAGCTCTGTTATTCTCTTTCTTGATTTAAAACCATAGTTTTACACTAAAGAACCACTATTAATTAGGGTAAATATGTGAAATGGAAGGGTTGAGATAACTTAGCCACCCTTTGTGATTTAGTTCTACATATATTTATAATACTATGAAGCGGGAAGTCAAACTAGATGTAGTTCTTCAACGTAGTTGAGTGTGTGAAATAATGTGCAACTCTAGTATGCTATGTAATCCTATGTATGAATTTTAACACTTGAAAATATATGACTTGACCTTGTAAATGATATTTATAATTATCTTAGGGTTTTATCCTTTGAAGGGTTTCAAATTTGGGATATTCAAAGAAGTTCCTTTCAATGTGTAGTGTATTTTCTAGTGATAGGTAGATGATTTCTAGATGATAGTAGGCTTATGATTGATATATTTATATAACTAACTCTTTGGGTAATTTAATCCAAACCAAAGTGAAAAATGTATGGTTTGACCCATATAAACAATTTGAATTTGGGAAACTAGTTGTTAAATGATGTGTGGAGAGGTCCAACCTAACTATACAGGTCTATGGTAGTGAAATTGTCTTAGAAGTGCAAACACGTCCATAGAATAAGAAAAATGATCTAATATCAAGAGATAGTCTAAGAATTCTATTAAACTATTTATGTAGATGCTAGGAAGGTCATATGTAGTGATAACTATGATTTATAAGGGTCAAGCCCATATATGGAAAAATGGCTAAAGAAGAATCTCAACAAGATTGATGTATTTGAGCATAAGTCAAGTATGTCAGATATTGGTCAAATTACACAAAGTCAAGTGTCTAATAATGAAAATGAGTGTCTACACATATATATGCATATAAAAAATTTCAAATCACTAACTTTTTAAATATATGTTAATGTAGGATTTTTCTTGCTTGCAATTTTAGCTACATAGTTGTTAATCAACTTGCTTAGGGTTGTTAAGGTCATTAGTGGAAAATACACTTAATGTGTTTTCTAATAGTGAGTTGAGTTTTTATATTTTTGATGACCTAATATCTCACTATATAATGTACCTCCTTTGTACTTTTTGGCTAATGGACTAATATGAAACTCACTTTGTTTTGCATTGCTCTCACCAACTCCTAGGGTTTTCATGCAATCTTGGACATTCATAGATCTTGGAGTGATTTAACATGGTATCAGAGCTCTAATTTGATGACAATTTTACCATTTTTGAAATCTTTGGTGAGATCTTTCATTGCATGTATTACTGGTTTTTTATTCATTCTAAACTTTTTTTGAGGTTTAGTGGGATTTTATCAACATCCGTACAAATCTATAAAAAAAGGTCCTGAAAAGAAAACTATTTCTAGGTTTTCATGGGTTTTTTGAGTTATCAAATGGGTCTTTGATATTTTTTGGAGTTATCATACATTTTATATAGATTTAAGGTTTTGTACAAATATTTGGCACCTTCACATAGTATTCAAGGGATTTCAGGAGCTTGGCAGACATTTCCACCCTCTTAAAGAATTTCTAGACACTTAGGTCAATTTCTATCCTTTGGTAGGATTCTAGAGGTGGTCAGACATTTTAAGGGGAGAAAACATTTTTGATTGTCCAGATAGACATGAAAAGTTGACACCTACATAGACAAGGCTTGGGATCTACCCCTTCCCCATGCAACCTCCTCCTTTGTTAGATTTTAATCCTTCTACAAACTTCTAAGGCTTAGTAGATATTTATGTGTTCTCATGTACACTACAAAACCTGATAACTTCTCAAGTAGGCTTCATATCCTAACAACATAATAGGAACTCCCTTACATCTTTCCATCACTCCAAACACCATCAAAACCTACTACTATATTCACACTCAAATCCTGACATTACTCCACACATACTCAAAACTTAGACCTATTGCTAAAAATCCCCTTAGGCTCTAGCCACCCTCTGAGAGAAATCCTAGTGGTAATTACTTCGATGGAGATTATAACCATGATAAACATTTGGGTTGTACGAACACATGTTGAACTCAAGAGCATGTTTGATCACCCATCAGAACATGATAGGTACCAAAATAACCCTCAGATTGCAACCCACCCATGTGCAAGGCATGCAAAATTTTCCACCTGTATGAACAAAGCTCTATTCTTCCTACCTTTCTTTATTTGGTGTGTTACTTTGTGACATTGAAGAGGCCATCACTAATAAAAGGTCTGAGCCCCTTGGTCATATAGTATGGTCATATGGAGGGGGCTTAGTTATTGATTACTAATAGTGGGGGTTTAACCTTAGCCCTAGTTAAATATCTAATCAACCCAAATATTTTCAAATTTATGTTGGGTGTCTCCAAACATTTTCACATTTATGTTGGGTGGATATTTTTTATGTGAGATCAAATCTTAAAATGACTATAAATTTTAATTGGTAACTCTTTTTTAAGTGTCATCTTCTTTAAAAGTGATTATTTTTTCATACTTTACACATTAGTGACCTTTTTGGGTCCTCTAAACTAATTATTATTCACAAATTATACCTCTTGGATGTATTATCAATAGATCTTGATCTCCCTCTAGTTCCTTGTACTTACACACTAATTGCTCAAGACACATTCTTAACTATGCCTGACATCTATACGAGTATGTTTGTATTTTCAAATTTAAGGGGGGATCACTATTGATAGTTCTGAGGGGGTATTATATGGTTCTCTACATTATTTAGTGTCTCTTATGTACATTATCATTTTTTGCATTATGTTGATTCTTGTACTTACTACTCCTTTAGACACATTCTCAGCTATGCTTGATGTCATTTCATGAACGTGCATTATTCTTTAACTATGGGTCATTATAGTTGTTTTGTGTAGTTTAATACTTTTTGGTGTCTTCTCTTAGTAATGTCAACTTCAATTGAGAGATACCTATGGAGGAAAGTTGATTTTACACTAGTGGTTCTTGGAAAAGAAATTATGCTTCTTGGCATGATTATATGAAACACTTATTTATTAAAAAAGGAAATAATCATATTACATTCCTATATAGATATATTCCTACTCCCATTGATTCTAACAAGTAAATTAAGTGGGCTAACATTTGTGACAAGGTTTGTGGTACCTTGTTATTGCATATTTCATGGGATCTACATCACCATGTGTCCCAAAACTATTTGGAACATCCTTTAGTCTCTTTTTGGAGATCCTATTGAGATTTATATCATTTATCCTCCTCTTCTTCTTCCTATCATCTCTTCAAAGACTATTTTAATCTCTCTTCATACTCCTATTTCCTATGATGACACATCCATGATGGATAATGCTCTTTCTTCTATTGAGCCACCACTATAGGATGAGATTATACCAAACCTTAGCTATCCCATTATAGATTTTAATTCCATTCTTATGCATGATTTTGTTCTTCCAAATCTATCACATATCAGTAATTTTGAGAACTCTATTATTTCTAGTGAGAATACACCTTGTGAGAGCATCAATGACTCTTTTCTTCCTATGGATATTCATTTTTAAGATTTGTATGCTTTATCTATAGTCTCTTATTTAGTTTCAAGGGTTGTTGAGTTATGTTCTCCACTTCACATGGACATTACTTCAATGAATTCTCCATGCCATTCTTCTTCATCAAACTCACCTGTACTTAATGATACTTTTGAGCCTAAGCATATCTTTGATATTGATGACTCTTTTTCTAGCAAAAATGACTACAGTAGTGATGAGGACACACCTCCACCATCTCCTTTCCACCTTATAGATATTGAGGAGTTAGTTTTTGATCCACTTAACTCTGTTTCACTTTTAATATTATAGAGTGTATGTATATTGATTGTGAATTCATCAGACATTGGGAATTCTATTCCATAGTTATAGGGCAATCCATATTCTATTTTAGCCTCTAATTCTATTACACCATCATTGCATAGAGCATTTGGCTCTCTTACTACACATGAGGAACACAATTTCTTGTATAGGAGCCACACCTTGGTTGAATATTCATCAGGCACTTGGTGGACTGATTCATTATTCCAAGGTAATTCACTCTTCATTGTACCTACTTCTGATAAGTTTACTTCAGTGGAATTATATTTTGTGCTTGTGCATGATCTTGACAAACCTATGCCATACTTCTATTTTGGACCCTATTCAGAGATCTTCATACTGCTTCCATCATCCTCCATTATGGAATAGGTAGACTTCTAGTACACCATTCATATTATTCTTGTGACAAAGGGAAGAAACATTGTTTGATGTAGATGGAACTTCTTCAGTCTTTAGATAGAGGATCTCATCCATGACATTCATCATTTTATAAGATAGTCTATAGATAGAGATAGAGTCTACATTCTATATGGGGAGTATATATTCAGTTTAGATATGGGTTGGGGTACACGGTCTCTATTTTTTGGCACCCCCATGATATAGATTTTTTTGGCACCTCATATATAGCCATATAGAGTTGAGTTTAATAGACCCCCCAGGATGCATAAGTTGAGTTTAATGGGGACCTTAGGCCATATAAGTTGAGTTTAATGGGGCCCCTAGGCCATATAAGTTGAGTTGAGTTTAAATAGAGAGGGGGAGGGAGAGGGTGAGGGGGCATTAGAAGACAAACTCTAGATTGGCCAACTCTAGATTGGCTATTTGCTACACTCAACTCTATATTAGAGGGTTCCTATCCCATCCCCATCCTATTGGGTTCCTATCCCATCCCCATCCTATCAAGTTCTAGTACAACCCAGAGACTCGATATTGCCCCCCATACTAGTCAATCCTACTTACCCAATGCCCTCCCTCTAGATAGATACATCTATTCCCCCTGCCCCACTATAGAGAGGGAGATCTGGGGAGGACCATATCATATATAGCTGGCCCAATAAATATAATATAGAGTAGAGTACCCTATCTATATATCTCATTGTCCCTATTTCCCAGAAGATATATATATATATATATATATATATATATATATATATATATATATATATATATATATATATATATATATATATATATATATATATATATATATATATATATATATATATAGGGTAGGGGCCATCTCCCATCTCTCGTTTCTATATAGATGGAGATGCCCCTATTTCTATCTAGGGCCCCTATATCTATTTGGGGCCTCGAGTTCTACTGTAAGATGCTTCAACATCTTCTATAAATACTTTTTAGTTATTCTCTCTATGTGCCTTATTTCTCTCACTTGTAGATGCATTTTTGATTATGCTCTATGTATTTAGACCATGCACTATCTCTTCTTTGATTTTTTTTGGAAAAGAGTTTTTTTCTATAGGTTTTCTCATTTTATCCACCTTATGGGAGTTTGATTCGACTCGGGTATCTCATCAGGCCTCATTGTCAGGACTCAATTCTTCTACCCACCTAAGCTACAATTTAGGGGGGTGTTAGTGTAGGATTTTTCATACTTGTAATTTTACCTACATGGTTATTAGTCAGCTTGCTTAGAGTTGTTAAGGTCATTAGGAAAAAATTCACTTAATGTGTTTTCTAATAGTGAGTTGAGTTGTTACCTTTTTGGTGACCTAATATCTCATTATATAATGTTCATCTTTTGTACTTTTTGGCTAATGGACTAAAATGAAATTCACTTTGCTTTGTATTAATCTCACCTACTCCTAGAGTTTTCATGCAATTTTAAATGTTCAAAAATCTTGGAGTGATACAACAATATAAACCATAACGCGATCAATTTAATTCATTTTTTAAATTATTATTATTATTATTATTATTTTTTTTTAAAATTATAAATCTTGAGCAAACCCTATTTATAACCTATAAAGTATAAAAACACCTAAATAAGAAACCAAAATTAAATAATTAATGGTTTTTAACCTAAAAATTAATAATACAAAGCAAAAATATCTAAAATAATTGTAATTTATATCCAAAATTAATAATTTAGAAACTTTTATGTACATATATATGCACATAAAATCTGTAAATTACTAATTTTGTCTATATTAATCTTATTATGATCGATTTAATTTTTTTTAATAAATTATAAAAAATAACGAAAATTAAAAATTAAATTATAAAAACACATGCAAAAACCTAGATTAAATATTTTACCATTTAAAACCTATAACAACCAAAATCTTAGTGAAAAACACTTAACATGTTCATATTTGTATATACAAAATTAGTAACCCCCCAAAAAAAAAAAATTATATATACATACATACACATTAAAAAAATGTAAATTACACATATACTTTAACATTATCAATTTAGTTCATTTTTTTAAATTATGAAAATATTTATTTTTTAAATTTAAATCTTAAACAAATCCTATTTATACCTAAATTCTAAAAACACAGATATCAAAAAATTTACTTATTTGAAACATAATTAAAAAATAAAAATAAAACACCTCTCCAAAAAACACTAAATATTTACTTAATCGATTGTAAATATTTCTTCATTGATGTTGACATATTGATTAGATTCAACATCTCCATTTGCAATTTGCCTTCCTAAAAATTAAATTAATTTGTCAATATTACAATGTAAAATAATAACTAAGATCCCATATAATACGGGTTGTTTTTAATTTTTTTTGGTAGATACATTTTTTTTTTTTTTAGTATTTTATAACTATTTATGCTTTTATAACACTTTTTAAATTATTTCTCCATTGTTTTGATTTTCTTTGTAGTGATATTGATATATAAATAAATTTACATACAAAAATTAATTTTATATAATAAAATGTTAAAATACATATAAAATTAATAACTGAAATTAAAAATTATATTTATTTTTAAAACTAATAATAATATAATATTATATTGGTGGTGCATAGATGGTTAGGTGGATGGGCTAGGGGTTTTTGAAGATAAATTTAAAGGGTTCAACTTAAATAGGTTTTACCTTAAATTCCTTTAAGGTAAAACTATTTAAGGCGAACCCCTTTAGGTCAAAAACTTTGATGTAATGCCTAGTAGTAGTAATATGGTCCTCTTTCCTCTTTAAAGTACATGAAGCCCTGTAATTGGTTAAAAAATGCCACTTCAGATCGCATGATTTTTGGTTTAAATAAATCAATAGAAATTAGAGATTCTAGATATAAATATATTCTTTTAGGAGTTTTCCAAAAATATAATTTATTAAAATTTTAATAATTTATTTTTTATTTTTTAAAACAATTAATATTTGTTATAGAATTATATATCAACCTTTCAAAGCATTGAGAAAAAATATGGAAACCTATCTATTTTTAAAAAATATCTTATAGTAGTTCCAATGTCTTCATTTCTTTGATAAACACACTCTCTCTCTCTCTCTCTCTCTCTCTCTCTCTCTCTCTCTCTCTCATCTCTCTTCTCTCTCTCTCTCTCTCTCTCTCT
>JARHVA010011390.1:57500-63438 GCA_037957365.1 Torreya grandis | reverse complement strand
CCCACATCTATCTCCCTGATCAGTGCTAAACAATGCAAGGGACTGGTGGAGAAGACAAAATAATTTTTTCTCATGGTGGACAAACCACAAAAATCAAAGAAGGCTAATGTTGTAATCCTAACTACACAATCAACACAACAACAAAAGTAGATAGGATGAATCACAAGAGAATATGATGACTTATTCAAGTCACTCACAGGAGTTCCACTACATTTCCAGGTAAAACATTTTATCGATTTGATCCCAAGATCACCTTTGCCTAATAGTCCTATGTATCATAGATCAATTTTAGAGAATGATGAGATAAAATGATGGATTCAAGAATTGATCCAAAAGGGTCACATCAGGCCAAGCTCTTCACCTTGTGGTAGCCCAATTGTCTTGGTACCAAATAAAGATGGAACATGTAAGCTTTGCATTAACCATCGAGCCCTAAATAAAATCTCTATGAAGAATCGCTACCCTCTCCCCAGGATTGATGACCTGTTGGACTAGCTCCATGGTGCAAATTTTTTTCACCAAAATTGATCTCAAATTTGGTTATCACCAAATTCCCATTAATCCCACTGATGTCTAGAAGACTGCAAGGAGGGGCTCTTTGAATGGTTAGTTATGCCTTTTGGCTTAACTAACACACCTAAAACCTTCATGAGGATGATGGATGACATCTTATGACCCTTCACCAACTCATTCATGGTTGTCTACTTAGATGACATACTCATCTATAGCAAAACATGGGAAGAACATTTGCAACATGTTCGTAAGGTGCTTAAAACTCTTCAGGAGCACAAGTTGTATGTAAATCTCAACAAATGCACATTCAAGACGACAAAAAATTAGTACCTTGGGTATGTTGTGAATGAGGAAGGGGTCCATTTTGATCTAGAATAGATTCAGGTTATTTGGGAATGGCCCACACCAAGGACCCTCATAGATTTTTCACAACTTTTTGGGCCTTGCAAATTTATACTATAGGTTTGTTCTTAGATTTTCACATGTTGCTTGGTCACTAACTCAAGTGACTAAAGGAGGAGCTAAAGCTACATTTTAGTAGGGTGAAATATAACAAAGGGAATTTGAAATTTTGAATAATAGACTTTGCTTAGCCCCTGTTCTCACCATGCCATATTTGCATCAACCTTTTGAGTTGATGACAGATGCATCTGAATATGCCATGGGAGCTATCATCATGCAACATGGCCATCTTATTGCATATCACAGTGAAACTTTCACTGATATAGTCAAGAAATATCCAACATATGATAAGGAGCTCTATGCCATTGTATAAGCCTGCAAATAATGGAAACACTACATGTTGGGAAAGAGACAGTCATCCACACTCACCACAGACCATTGGAATTCATCCAGACATAGAGCAAACTATGAAATGAGAGGCACCAAAAGTGGGCCACATATCTTTAGCAATTCCACCTAATAATCAAACATAAAAAGGGGAACTCAAATATAGATATAGATTGTCTAAGCCACCCACTAATTACTTCACTCACAACAGTTCTTGGCCTGTGTAGACATGAGATTTCCACTTGGGGTTCTCTGTATGAAGAAAATCCTACCTTTGCTGATACATATCAATTGCTTCAAAAAGGTAAACATGTTTTTTTTATTTATATTTGCAAGATAATGTCCTCTATCATATGGGGCACATCTTTGTTCCAGTTGTAGAGTAATAAAATATGATATGGGAAGCACACTTCAGTAGGATAGTTGGACACTTTGGTATAGAAAAGACATTGGCAGTTCTTCAAAAACACTTCTACTAGCCCCATATGCAAAAGGATGTGGAAATATATCTCAAATCTTGTACCCCATGTGCGATATCCAAGCCAACAAGTAAGAATCAAGGATTGTGCATGCCATTTACAGAACCAACCAGGCCTTGGGAATCCATCTCAATGGATTTTCTCTCAAGTTTTCCCACTTCAAAACATGGTAAGGACTATATTTTTGTGGTAGTTGATCATTTTTCAAAAATGGCTATAATGATTGCTTGTAAGAAAAATATATCTACTGAGGAAACTACTAAACTATATTTTAGCCATGTATGGTTCCATTTTGGTCTCCCCAAGTCCATTGTCTTAGATCGAGATAGCAGGTTCTTGAGTGTCTTTTGGTCCACTCTATGGAAGATGATGGATACCAAGTTGATGAAGTCCATAGCCTTCCATCCATAGACTAATGGTTAAATAGAGGTGGTAAACTACTTGATTTTTTAAATTATTTAGATGTATCACTCCAAACATCCATGCACATGGGATGAGGGACTTCTCTTCATACACCATGGATACAATTGGGAACTACAAAACTTGACCAAGCACAGTCCATTCCAAGTATGTTTTGGGTTCCAACCCATGGCACCAATTGATATAGCTATTCCATTTTATACCATGGAATACACTCCTCATAGAAGATCTAAGGTAGCAAAAGCAACAAAATTTATTTAACAAATGCAATACATCCAACAACAAGTTCATGACATCCTAGAGAAGATGAATCAGAAGTGTAAGCAATGCCATGACAAACATCGGATTACACACCATTTTACTATGGGTGATACGGTTTGGTTGCAAATTTAGAAGGAATGACTTGTAGGCCCATACATAAAAATTTGGCCTCTACGATATGGTCCCTACACCATCACCAAAAAAGTTGGAGAAAATGCTTTTGAGTTAAACCTACCAGCCTACCTTGGTCTGCATCTAATATTCAATGTGGAGCTCTTCAAACCATATTATCCACCTCTATTAGACACTTCAGTTGTAGCAAAACAACTTGACATTAATGAGCTTGATCCATAGATTTTTTCTCTAGTAGAAGAGGATCAGATTGTGGACACCTGGATGAAGACAACAAGAGGATGCTCTATTCCACTTTATCGAGTGGTCAAAAGGGGCTAGCTTAGCCACCAAGGTGAGTGGCTCATAGAGAATCAAATCAAGACAAAAATAAAAAACCTAATGAGTAACATTGATGTAATGGGGGCCATTAATTTTAAAGGAGGGAGAAATGATCTAGGCAGCAATTCAGGGAATAATTTGGGTGACAGTTCCACCCTAATTGATGACAGAACTTCTGGGAGCCATAACTTTTGCACCATAGCTCCAATTGAATCATTGTTTGAACTGTTGGAAAGCTCAAAAGGAGGAGAATGTCATGAGATGGCATGGATCTATATTTTATGAATTTTTGCCCCTAAAAACCCAACGAAAGTGACCCAAATTTCAATTTTAGTAGTGTAGTCTAAAAATAGTAAGTTTCTAAAAATAGTAATTCCTCAAATTTTGTATTGTTTTAAATCTTGGAAGTCAAACCACTTAATATCCCTCAATATTGGTGAGCTTATTTATCCTCCCCATGCTTTCAAAATGTGTATAAATAAAGAGGTAACCTAAAATGTGAAGACAAACATCTCTTCCTAGAGATAAGCATATAATTGTATTGTGATCTTGAGTAATACATCTCTTCTCAGAGAATTCATTGTTACTATGTGAAATATTTATCATCCAGAACTTCTAATTTTTGGATCATCTTCCCTCCAAAACATATAATTTCAAAGGGTTTACATGCATTTTAAAGGGCATATGCCCTTTAGGCTCAAGACCAAACCAGATCATATTTTCAATAGTTTTTTTAAAGGGTATATATCCTTTAAAAAATAAGTTTCATGTTTTTTATTTTTTCCACTTTTTAGTTCCTCAAGTTTGTGCATCCACCCTCTTATTTTTTCAAAATGGTGTATGCCCTTTAGGCTGAAGACCAAAACGAATCATATTTTCAAGGGTTTTTTTTAAAGGGAATACACCATTTACAAAATAAATTTTGTGTATTTCATTCTATTCACTTTTTTGTACCCCAAGTTTGTGCATCCATCCCTTTATCTATAACATATTTTTGAAATGACATATTATATGTGCATTAGATCTAATATAGTCTTCTACCATTTCTTATGTTATAATATCATTATATTATTAACCAATCTTAGCATACATATAGAATCATCCTCTCTGAGGAAGTATTTTTAAAACAATTAAATCAAAGAACATCAATAAACATTGTTTCAATAAGTAATCCCCTAAGATTATGACATGGTGAATTTTAGAATATGCTCAACTTTGAAACAACCCTCAAATTTTACTTTTTTGAAATTTTATATCAAAATACATGTTTGGATTGCATGCCAGACCCAATAGATTGCTTGTTGAAGAAATCAATACTCATTCAGTGTACTTGCATATGTGAAATTGCAACTAAATGGGGTGATTTGAGACAATTAACTAGGGGTAATTACTCATAAAAGATGTTATGGGGAAGTAGGTTGCCTAAAGGGTGTTTATGGGATTCAGGGCGTATCGATCTATGAATACATGGATAAGTCTTGAGAATCATATGTGGCACTCATTATACCACATAGGACCATTTATATGTCCTAATCCCTCATTAAATACCTCACTCTCCTTAGTGAGTTTTGCTTTCACTCGAGCATGGTTAAATAGTTAATTTTGGTGTAACTAAAAAGGATAACTCTAACATCTTATGTTGTCATTTGGTTAAATAGGTCTATGAAATGAATACAAAATATAATGTTTTACTAATTAGGGATGATATTATAAATTCTAATAATAAGTATCAACCAACAATCAACTTAAACACATGAAGATTATTCTGAATTCCCATATGTATACATTAGAAATATCAATGCATAAAAGAGAGTGCAATCAAGAATGGAATGAAAACCAAAGCATCATAGTTAATTATTCAAGTGCTACCAGTTGAGGTTTTCAACTTCCTCATGGCTTAAATGTCAGTGCACCATTACCCACATATCCTTTTAAGTTCACACATCACTTAATTAATAAGTATGAATGTCACTATCTGATTAAATGAACATTGATATGATTGTGATCAACTTCATTACTTATCAGATAAGATATATTGTCAACCTATAATCAAATCTATGTCAATGATATTTTATTGGAAATAACCAATGTGTTATAATTAATAAAGGAGAAATTAAATTAATTGAAATTATATTACATCCAAGAGTATATTCAATTTAACAATGATTATTCAATTAATTATAAGGTTTAAAGTAGAGGAAACATAATCAGTCCATGTAAATTTAACTTAAACTTAATTAATTTTCAGCCATACATTTACTTAGAAAATCATTAAGTACAATGAAAAACTAAGTCATTGACCTTTATTACAACAAGGAGTTCATTAAGGAAGAAACACAATTTCATACAATATATTCCAAGTGTGATCAAACATAGTAGATTAGTGTGTTTATAATATGAAAAAATATGATTATGAAAGTATACAACAAGTCTCAAAGTGAAATATAATAGGAAGTACATAAGCATCAAAAGTTTCCACATGAATTGAATATATATGACTCATACAATTAACAAGTATATTATTCAAATGAGAAATTCCAGCAACGTATCAATGAGTGGAACCCAAATAAAATGTTCCATTTAAGTAACTCTTACAAAATATATGTTTACGCACGTCATGACACAGTAGGGCATTCAATTCTAGCCATCAAGAAAGAAGGCAATATCATACTCAGCTCATAATAAGAAAGTCCAACATGTATACATTCAACAATTATTCATTTATATAAGCATCAAGCAAGCAATAATACATTACTCGAAAATCCAATTTCTTGATATAATAGTTTAAGATAACTTATTTCATTTACTTAAATACAATCCATTCCAAAATTTAAATTCAGCTTATTTATGTAGTAGGTAGCACTTAGCATAGTAATCAAACTTATAATTTAATTCATTTTATAAATGTAACTAATACTAAAGCATAAGAAAATAAATTAACAATAATAGATTGATTAATCATAATGTACATACCTTTTATATGAAATAATACAGGTCTAAGGTATGCAAGAGAGAGAATTCTA
>JARHVA010011390.1:25000-52500 GCA_037957365.1 Torreya grandis | reverse complement strand
TAAAGGTTGTAGTCAAATTTTGCCAAAACCTTGATGTAAATAATTTGTCATGATCTAAAATAATCACTTCAAGTATGCCATAAAGTCTAACCACTTTTTTCATGAAACATTATGCAAACATGGAAGTGTCATCCATTAGATTTCTAGAAATTAAGTGGCAAAATTTAGTGGCCTTATCAAATACCACAAGTATGGGAACATGTTTACTATGTGATTTAAGTAGCCCCACAATAAATTCAAGTGATATTACAACCCATTTTCCTCTTGGAATATCAGAGGGTACAAAAACCCTTCAAGATGGTAATGCTAACCCTTAATCTACTAGCATTATAAGCATTGTATCACAAAATTAGTGACATCATGCTTCATTCTGAGCCAAAATAAATTCTTCTCAGATCATGTATCATCTTTGTGATACCTGGATGACCATAATGAGGTGTTGTATGCACTTCTTTTAACATAACATTTCTTAAGTCATTTGACTTAAGTACATAAATTTTTTTTTGTGTCTTACAAGGCCATCTATTTCAACAAAAAAAAAGAAAACTTCTTTATTATAGGCTCATCAGCCAAACCTACTCTTACATCATAGATGAATTCATCAGTAGGTTATTCTAACATAACACTTCTAAAATTTCATTATAGAACTGACAAGGTAGAAAGGTATGTGTGTCTACTAAGTGCATCAACCACATGATTTTACTTACCCTTGACATAAGATATGTCCATGTCAAAATTAATTAAAAATTCCAACCATCTATGTTGACATGCATTTAAATCATCTTGAGAGAACAAGTGTTCTAGGTTGTAGTGATCAGACTTTACCTTAAAAGGTTTTCCCAATAAAAAATGTTTCCATTGTTCTAGAGCATGGACAATGGTAGGAATCTCCACGTCATGCATATGATAGTTATTTTCATGCTCTTTGAGTTTATGTGACCCATAAGCCATGAATTTACCATCTTGAGTCAAGATGCCTCCATACCCTTCCTTAGAAGCATCAACCCATATTTCAAAATTACCATTTGGGTCTATAATAATAAGTATAGGTGTTGTTATAAACACTTTCAACTTTGTAAAAGCCTCTTCACATTGAGGCATCCATACAAATTTATTTCCTTTGTGTCACAATAAAATGATGGGATGGGCTATGCTAGAAATATTTTCCACAAACTACCAGTAATAACCAGTCAAACCCATGAAGTTGTGCACTTCATGCACATTAGAGGGGTAGGCCAATCTTGAATGGCTTTTATCTTTGTTAGATCTACAAAAATGCCATCCTTTGAAATAATGTGAGTTAAGTAATAAATTTTAGATTCATAAAATGTACATTTAGAGAGTTTTCCATATAGTTTATGTTGTCTTAGTCTTTGTAAGACTAAACAAAGGTGTTGATCATGTTCAACTTCATTCTTAGAGTAAATGAAAATATCATCAAGGAAAACCAGCACAAATTTATCCAAAAAATGTCTAAACACAATATTCATAAGGTTCATAAATGTTGCAGGAGTGTTAGTTAAGCCAAATGGTAGTACCATGAACTCATAATGTCCATATCAAGTTTAAAAGTCTATTTTATAAATGTCCTCTTGTTTGATCCTCAGTTTATGGTAGCCTAATCTTAAATCATCATTTGAAAAGATTTTTTCATATTTCATTTGGTTAATCAAATCATCTATCCTTGGGAAAGGATATATATTTTTGATTGTTACCTTATTAAGCAGGTGATAATCAATGCATAATCTTAATGTTCCATCTTTATTTTTGACAAAGACAACTAGAGTACCCTAAGGAGACACACTTGGTCAGATGCTTCTGCTATATAGAAGTTCTTGAAACTATACTTTTAATTTCTAAAATTCAACCACATTCATGTGATAGGGATCTTAGATGTAGGGGTAGATCCCAACAGTATATCAATTTAAAATTCAAATTCATACATAGGTGGTAATTTGGGTAGCTTTTTAAGGAAGACATCCATGAACTTGTTCAAGATGAGAAATTTTCATGAACTAGCTTCTTTTCCTTAGGTAATTATTGTAAATGGACTATGTAAATCTTGAAGCCATTTCTAACAACCCTTTTCAGATGTAAGGTTGAAAGTGTCTTTCACCTTTCAAGTCTTTGAATACCTTGCATTTCTCTAAGTTTCCCAATGTTATTAATGCACTGCACTCTTTTACTAAATCAATCAAGTATGGCTTGGTATTCTTACAACCAATCCATTTTAAGAATGAGATCATAATATCCCAAGGGTGTTAGGAATAAATTAGCCTTGGTTTTGAAGACACCAAGATCAATTATAGATTGTTCTGAGAATTCAAGAATATGTACCCTTTTTCTAGTACCAAACTCAACCTCCCAACCTTCTCTTATCAATATAGGTTCAATTTTATGTTGTTTAACAATAATAGGAGATATACAATAGTTGATTATACCCGAATCAATTAGAATAATTAATGGAAACCCATTAATATTACCTTTAGTTTCTATTGAGATAGCCTGCAAATCAACATTATAATTATCAACAATAACATACACCTTGTGATTGGTTTATTAGCCCAATTATAGCTTAAAATAGTCTTTTTTAAAGTGGTTATCATCACATTCTTAGAAAATAATAGGTTTAGATGGAGCTACTAAAATAGTATTAGCACCCATGGCTGGTTCATGATGGTTATTTGGAGGTTGTTCATTCTTAAAAGAACATGATTTAGATGATCCTTGAGACTTAAAATTTCTAATCTGATTGGAAAACTTGTTAAAATTCTTATTATTACCAAATAATCTATGATTCTAGTCTGATTTTTTGAAGTTATTATTCATGGAAGAAAGACTTTTGAATTTAGATTGTTGTCAATTTTATTTAAATTCCTAATTTTCCTTCTAGGGAGACTTATCTTTTTCTTCAACCTTATAAACTGATTCAATAACTATTGTCAAGGTTCTCAGGTTTGTCGTATCAATTTCATGCATCAATATCTCTTTGAGACCAAGTTTGAATTTATTGATCTTGGTTTCCTCATCATGAATGTAATTTACATGACATAACATATTTAAAAAATTATTCTCATATTCAACAACATACATGTTTTCCTATTTCAGTAACTAAAAATTAGTGATTTTTTACTCTTTGTAATTGGCATTTAGGTATTTTTTTAAAACTATGTTTCAAAAACTAACCAGGTAAGGCTCATTGGCTAGTATCCTTCAATAGCATGGAGGTGATTCCACCACAAGGTTGTGGGTCTAACCAATTGATAAGCTTCCACCCTTAGTTTTAGATTTGATGACATGTTATGTAGGTTAAAGTATTTCTACAAGTGTACTAGTCATGCATAAGTGATGTCACTTGATTCCTCACCAGGAAAGGTAGGTGGTAAAAGTTTCTTTAGCTTTTTGATGATTGGATCAACCATGGTCAAAGGTAGATCTCTGATTATAGGTCCTTCTCCATAGCCTTTTTTCAATCTATGTACTTCCTCTTAGGACACTCATTCAAGATTATTCAACCTTTATTCTTAGCTATCAATCTTTCCTTACAAAGTGTTTAAGGTTATCAATATTCCACTAAGGATTCCCTCATTCTTATTAGTTGTATTCCCATTGATTGCATGAGTATTAGGAATCTCATTTTTACTATCAATGTTATTTATGGGTAGTTGCTCTTGTTTTTTTTTTTAAATGTGATCATGATGACCCCTACCTCATCCTCTACCTCTACCTCTAACTATATTTAACATTATACAGGGTATTACAGATGTTGTTACCACTTGATTACATTATAACCATCCTAAGAAGTTACATATTAATAACTTAAAATATTTTAGATTTGAAAATATTCGATCCCAAAGTTTCCTAGAGTAGAACACTACTCTGATCCTAGATGAAACAACCCCCAAAAAAATTAAATTGTATATCAAAGTATATTTTTGGATTGTGTGTTAGACCCAACACCTTTCTTGCTGAAGCAAATGATACTCATTCAACATACTTGCATACAAATAATCAAAACTAAAGGGGGTGATATGAGATAATTAACTAGAGATAATTACTCATAAAGGATGTTATGGAAAAGCAGGTTGCTTAAAGGGTGTTTATGGGGTTTAGAGTATATCGATTTATGAATACATGGATAGGTCTTGAAAACCATGTGTGGTACTTATTTTTACACATTAGACCATTTATAGGTCTTTATCCCTTGTTAAATGCCCCACTTTCTTAAGTGGATTTTAGTTCTGATCAAGGATGGTTAAATAGTTAATTTTAGTCTAATAAAAAAGGATAACTCTAACATTTTATGTTATCATTTGGTTAAATAGGTCTATGAAATGAGTATATGATATAATTTTGTAATAATTTGATAATCATGTATGATATTATAAATGCTAATCATAAGTAGTAAGCAATAATCAAACACATGCAGATTATTTTGAATTCCTATAAGTATACATTAGAAATATCAATGCATAAAAGAGAGCAAAACCAAGAATGGAATGAAAACCAAACCATCATAGGCAATTATTCAAGTACTAACATTCGAGGTTGCCAACTTCCTCATGGCCTAAAGGTCACTAAAATATTACCCACATATCCTTTTAAGTTCACACATCACTTAATTAATAAGCACAAATGCCACTATCTGATTAAATGAATGAAGATATGATTGTGATCAACTTCATTACTTATCAGATAATATATATCGATAGATTATAATCAAATCTATGTCAACAATATTATATTAGCAATATCCAATGTGTTATAATTAATAAAGGATAAATTCAAGTAATTGAAAGTATATAGCAACCAAGAGTATATTATATTTATCGTTAATTATTCAATCAACTATAAGGTTGAAAGTAGAGGAAACATAATCATTCCATGTAAATTTCACTTAAACTTAATTATTTTTTAGCCATACATTTAGTCAAAAAATCATTAAGTACAATGAATAGCTAAGTCATTGACTTTTCTTACAACAAGGAGTTCATTAATGAAGCAACCCAAATTCATACATCTTTCAAGTATGATCAAATATAGTAGAGTAGTATGTTTTTATTTTGGAAAAATATGATTATGCAAGTATACAACAGGTCTTAAAGTAAACCACAATAGAAAGTACATAAGTATCAAAAGTTTCCACCTAAATCAAATATATAAAAGACTCATGCAATCAACAAGTATCTTATTCAAATAAGAAATTCTAGCCAAGTATCATTGATTGGAACCCAAATAAAACATTTCATTTAAGGAAATCTTACAAAATAAATGTTTGATCATGTCATGACGCAATAATGCATTCAATTCCATCCATCAAAAAAGAAGATAATAACATAATCAACTCATAAGAGCAAAGTCTAATATGTATACATTCAACTATTATTCATTTATATAAGCATCAAGTAAGGGAGAATACATTACTTATCAATTTTATTTCATAATACAATAGTTTAAGATAACTTCTTTCATCTACCCAAAGATAATTCATTCTAGAATTTAAATTCAACTTATCTATGTACTAGGCAACCCTTAGCATAGTAATCAAACTCATAATTTTATTCATTTTAGCAATGCAACTAATACTGAAGCATAATAAAATAAATCAATAATAGATTGATTAATCATAACATACATATCTTTTATACGTAGCCATATAGGTTTGAAATATGCAAGAGAGAGAATTATATTTATGCTTTCTGCATGTGCTTAGCAACAAGCTTAACTGAACTTGTTTATATATCCTATGTACAAGATAAAAACATTTAAGAAAGATCTCTATATTCTTTACTACCTCGATGGTTAATTCAACATATATAAGAAAATCATAAGTATTTATGATTTGATATACCAAAGAGAATTAGCTAAAAGATTCATCAATGAACATCCATCAAGTTAAAATTACAACTTGTTAACAAATCAAACCAACATTCTTATGTATGCTTTAATATCAAGGTTAAACAATACACATGCATGAGTAAACCCCTACTCAAATTTACCATAAGTACTCATGTAAAAAACTAAACAATGTTATATAAAATTAACAAGAGGTTAATACCACACTAATAATATCAATGAAATATTCTAAGATAGAAATATGAATGACGTTCATATTAACATCCTAGAATAAACTCAAGTACATGTAAATTATTATATTTTGAAAACATAATGTAACTTCAACATCTTACCACAAAATTGACATTATAAATTTTTACTTTCTTTTCTCATGCAATCCATTTTCAAATACAGGGTTAGCATATCATAATCACTAAGTATAACTAACCAATACTAGAATGTAATTAGATTATAATTGTATTCATGAATCATACTATATGAAGATGATAAACAAGTAAGTTAAGAGCATATAACCAACATATAATAAATTGTTACCAATTGCTTTGCACCTATTTGAGAAATCATCTAAGAGTATGATCAATATGAAATCAAATTAGACAAACTCTCTCAACCAACCTTATGAGCCAAACCATCAGTGGTCCTTACAACCCCATCTATTAATGGGATTGTGGTTTTGACAACCAAGGTCAAGAAGGGATTCTGAGTAAGTCAGGATTCTCAAACTATTAGATAACTCAACATAATACATAATGTAAAATAGGCAAGTGACAAATTGACACCATTCTAAGATGAGATAGAAATAACTAATCCAACATTATTATAAATCAAGAGTGAGGATATCCACTGTAAGTTGCTTGAAGGGTATATCAATGGATTTAACAACTAAATCCATGTCCATAAAATTTAGAAAAACCAACATGAAAAACCTCCAAGTGTATGGTTAGCCTATAATATCTCAGCTACCAATCCATAACCCATGCTCATAAGCATATAGAGCACAACTGAACCATTTAATCCTAGTCTAGGAATGATCAAAAAACAATAATGAAATCAAATAATCATAAGATAAGATATGAATCAAAACATATAACTAAGATAAGTTAAACTCAACTAAAGTCATAGTCCATCTTACCTCAACAATTAAAATAATAAACATAAATAACCAATAAATGCATTCACTATGACTGTAGTCATACAATAATTTTAAAAAGTAACAAGCAATGATTCCAATAAGCATTCATCTATGTAAATCAACTTTAAGTCAAGAATTGATATATGAGATTCATGGGATCATCATGAGGTTTCACAATGTCATATGATCCCTGAATCTTAAAATTAGTTAAAATGTTTTAAATAAATAACAACCCTAAAATATTATCTTATTTTACAATTCAAAACACATGTTACAAATTAATGATTCCAATAGGACTTTGCCAATATTCCCAAGGTTCAACAGTTTATCAAACACATAGAAATCCTTAGGAAAACCATGACTCAGCCACAACAAAACCATTCCATTCAACATAAACATGCATAACATTTCCAAGTTGACCCCACATATATATTTATAATAGAATCAAAATAATATTAAAAAACATGAATAATCAATTCATCAAAAGAAAGAACTAGTCAAAGCTTCATTTTAAATGAAACCATAATCAAAATATAAAAACTTAGCCATTAAAAATTAAAGAACCCAAATCGATTTCCAAATTTTAACCATAATCACAACACATTAGCATGCAATCAATTAAATAGGGTATCGTGGCCCACTTTAGAAATATGTACATGCCAAATAAAACTAGAGAGGAAACATAATAAGCATGGAACCCTTAAAATAAGTGCAAGTTTTAATATAAGAAGACAAAATATTTTAATATAATGACTAAGATATATGCAAGATTATATATATGCATTTTGCCTAAATGAAATAAAAATGATGCAATCACATGCATAAAACCCCCATATTTCAGTTTGGTTGATGACCCAACTAGGTAAAGCAGGATTTACAATAATAGAGAGTCCATTTAAATACATTCAAGACATTCATGTTAAAGATGAACACACATATCCCTCAAAACAATAATAACATTCATCAGACCAAAGATACAAATGAATCCATATATATATGGAAACTAAATAACAATATCAACCCCATATTGCAAATGTATATGCAAAATGACAATATCAAAAATCCATTGGGCATTGGATACCCATCTAGAAGTCTTATGACTTCTTGGCTACGTATGCAACATCTAATCCCATTTTTTTTTATAATTTCCTTCAAAAGAAAATAATCAAACTAACAGTCAAGAATGGCTTACATGTCTAATGAAGTGGATATAAAACTCAAAATGATGCCATCATAGTAAAAAACCAAGTCTAAAAATAACCTTTCTTTTCACACAGCGAATTCCACACCAAAAATAGAAGCCATAAAAACTAATTCATAAACTCTCTCTGTATTTTTTTCTCCATTCTTCTCTCCTACCTACATCCAATCCAACCACCATTGACTAACTCCCCACTCCTTCCATCAAACTCACCCATACCCAATGAATTTTGCATTCATTGTGAGGATAGAAAATCTCCCTCCATTGTCGCTGACTAACTCCCAAAACAACTCCCGCCAAAAATCATAAATGCAATGGTCATAAATGACCCATCCAAAAAGTCTAAAAGCATTAAAAAATAAAAATAATAAAAGTAATAATAATTTAAAATGTAATTTAAATGTTTAAATGCCATATGATCCTAATTAACCAAGCCACAAATAAACACCAAATGACTAAGGTGATAATCCACATGGGGGTGTCATGGGGATAGGTCTAGGTAAGTCCCTTAGGGAGTCCAAGTCTTAACAAGGGAGAGTCCAAACAAAGCCAGGGTAGAGAGGAGTTCATGGAGGTGAAAAAATAAGTTTGAAGTAAATTATTACAAATGTGTAAAGCAAAACCGACAAAAACTATGACAATCACATAGCAAACAAACAATAGTATGATAGGGTACACAATATAAGATGTGACAAAGGCATGAAACAAAATATGAATGTATAATCAAAACAATAAGATTGTCCAATGGTAAGAAACCAACTAAAAAGACATGGATACTTGTTGAAACTCCATCGACTGCCTAGGAATCACTTTGGTACCCTAATGTACCAATGCCAACATCCAACTTAGCTCATATATATGTACTTGCAACTACCAAATGTACATCAGTAGTACTTGATCGATAATCGATAAAATTATAAAGAACTAAAATAAACATTAACTACAACAAGTAATCCATATATCATCATGCACAAATATTAAAACATGATATAATATCAACCTGCAGTCAAAGTATCAATACATCAAATCCAACAATATAATCCAACTAAGTAAAGAAATGCAACAATCAAAACACAATAAAATTAGTGTGTTGGAATCATCAAACATTAAAACATTAGAAAAATTAAATATTCTAAATGAAAATTAATAGAATAAAAAATTATAGTGCATATTTTTATGCAAAAGTGTCTTTAATCAATTGGAAAAGGTGGGTGTTACACTTTAAAAATTCAATTGTTTTATTAAAAAAATCTCATATGTTGAGTGCCATTATGTGTGGATGATGACAATTACTTAACATTTCTAATAGGTTAAATTTATAATTTAAAATCTTTCTTATCATTTTTGAAAAAGAGAGTTTTACAATTTAAATTAATTTAAATATTTTATTTAAATAAATATTTTAATTAAAAGAGTTATAAATTTAATTGGTGAAGATGATAATTGTTTATATTCATTTATTAAGATATAAATCTTTTTAAATATTTAATAGAAAAAGTCAAGCAATTAAAATCAAGATTGTGTCATAGATGATTTTGATGATGTGAATGTCCCTTACTCATAACTACTTAGCCCAAAAAACTTTCTAATTTAAATGTATAATTACTTAATTTTATGTATATATATATATATATATATTTAAATTAGTAAGTTTTTTGGGCTAAATAGTTATGAATAAGGAACATTCACATCATCAAAATCATCTATTATATTTATATATATATATACACACACATACACATATATAATTCAATGATTTTACATAATACTTTCAAAAATACAACTAAAAAAAATGAAACATTTAAACTTAAAAATAAATGTAAAAATATAAATTATCTTAAAGAATATTTACTAAACCTTATCACTTTATATTTTCCCTGGACTTCATGTTATCTTAATTGAAAGTAAATTAAATTAATTTGAAGATTAAATTTATATATTATATATTCACATATTAAATCATTAAAAAATTATATATATATATATATATATATATATATATATATATATATATATATATATATATATATATATATAAAACTACATCTAAAAATTAAATAATTTTAACAAAATTTGTGTGTTGGAATCATAAAACATTAAAACATAAGAAAATTTAAATATTGAAACTGCAAATTAATAGAATAAAAAATTATAGTGCGTATTTTTATGCAAGTCCAAGTGTCTTAAATCCATCGTAAAAGGTAGGTATTACACTTTCAAAATTCAATTATTTTATTAAAAAATTCTCATATGTTGAATGCCATCATGTGTGGAGGATGTCAATTACCTAACATTTCTAATAGATTAATATTATAATTTATTTTATTTTTATTTTTATTTTTATTTTTATTTTTTTAATTTTTTTTTTGGGTCATATTTTCAAAGAGAGTTTTAAAATTTAAATTAATTTAAATTTTGTATTTAAATAAAAAATTTAATTAAAAGAGTTATAATTTAATTAGTGAGGACGATAATTATTTATATTAATTCATTAAAATAATTTTTTAAATATTTGATAGAAAAATTCAAATAATTAAAATTAAAATTGAGTCTTAGATAATTTTGATGGTGTAAATGTTTACTAATGACTATTTAATTAAAAAACTCTTTAATTTAAATATATGATTATTTAATATTTTATATATATATATATATATATATATATATATATATATATATATATATATATATATATATATATATTTCCAATTAAGATAACATGAAGGCCACAAAAAGTATAAAGTGATAAAGTTTAGTAAATATTCTTTAAAATAATTTATATTTTTACATTCACTTTTCATTTAAAATGTTCAAATTTTTTTGTTGTATTTTTGAAAGTATTATATGAAATCATTGAATTATATATATATATATATATATATATATATATATATATATATATATATAAATATATAAAATTCAATGATTTCATATAATACTTTCAAAAATACAACCAAAAAAATTGAACATCTAAATTTTTTTAACAATTTTATAATACTTTCAAAAATACAACAAAAAAAAATTGAACATCTAAAAATTTATAATACTTTCAAAAATACAACATAAAAAATTGAACATCTAAACATGAAGCCCACATAAAATATAAAGTGATAAAGTTTAGTAAATATTCTTTAAAATAATTTATATTTTTACATTCACTTTTCAGTTCAAATGTTCAAATTTTTTTGTTGTATTTTTGATAGTATTATATGAAATCATTGAATTATATATATATATATATATATATATATATATATATATATATATATATATATATATAATTCAATGATTTCATATAATACTTTCAAAAAAAAAATAAAAAAATTGAACATCTAAAAATTTTTAACAATTTTATAATACTTTCAAAAATACAACAAAAAAAATTGAACATCTAAAAATTTATAATACTTTCAAAAATACAACATAAAAAAATTGAACATCTAAATTTTTTTAACAATTATATATATATATATATATATATATATATATATATATATATATATATATATATATTTCAAAAATACAAGAAAAAAAATTGAACATCTAAAATTTTTTAACAATTTTAATAATAGAATAAATATTAAAAAAAATATTGGGTGTTAATCTACTAGGAATGTTACGTCCACATATGATGCTATTCAATATAAGATTTTTTTTTTAATAAAATAAATTAGTTTTGAAAGTGTGACACTATATATATTCACACTTTCAAAACTAAATTATTTTATTAAAAAAAAATCCTATATTGAATAGCATCATATGTGGACATAACATTCCTAGTAGATTAATGTTATAATTTAAAATATTTATTGTCTTCACAACTTAAACAAACTTAAATGTTTCATTCAAATCAACATTTTTTAAATTGAAAAAGCACATCTTTAATTATAAATATAATATAACATTAGTTAGACAAAAAAGATGGATGAAAAAGTCACACTTCTAAAGTCAAGTAAGAAAATAAATTAAAAAATTATAGAGGATCGAGTTTTTGTATCTTTTGTATCTGGATGACCAGTATTCATCGGACAAGCAATAACCATCGATAACCCAAAATTATATTGAGATTCTAACAATAGTTGATCCTTATCAAAGTCAAAATTTTTAGATTCATGTGCTCTTTTGATACCTCTACCTGGCAACTATCATTTGATAAAAGAAATCTCCCCTGCATTTCTCCACTAAAATCTAAACCTTCTTTCTTCTCTCCCTAATCTTTAAATTTTTCCATGTCCTTGCTTAGAGATGAGTGCTCATATGGTTGCCAATCTTTAGGATGAGAAAACCAATCCTCTTTTTTTGGCTTGCTTGCATGAGGACAAACTTTCTGAAGATGACCAGTTTGGTGACAAAAATGATATCAAAAGGCAATGTTTTTATAATCCAAGGTTTGGAGCCAAATGAAAATTTCATACTTTAGTTGGATTCTATTAGGATGACATTTACTAAGGTCCACCTCCACATAAATATGAATATAGGTATATAAACCTTGCTTAACCCACTCAAAATCTATCTTGATGAATCTTCCAAACGTGTTACCAATAGCTTCACACGCTACATAGTCCCAGAAATAAAGGAGGTTTGTGAGCCGAACCCAAACTATCATTTTGAATACAAACATTTTAAAAAGATCAAAATTAAAAAACTAAAGAGTAACAAAGAGTCCAAGTCTTCTCCAAAACCAAAGACCCTCAAATAAAGATGAAAATGAAGGGAGGCATCGTTAAAAAGAGGCATCCTTTCTTAAATTCCATTAAAAAAAAACATCTTAGTGGACAACTTTTAAAGAGAGATTTTAAGTATGTTTAAACGTGTCATATCGTATTCCAAATGTGCCTTTATCATTTATATTGCCCTTAACATTTGGTGCAAATTAACTTTCCAGGTTCTTATAGGCTCCTTCTGTGGCCATGGAGGTAGTGCGACATTTCTAATTTACAATTTATGAAAAAATTATAAATCTGCAGTTTTAATTTATTTCTAATAAGAAACATAGTATGGTGAAATTGTCAATGAACACTTTGGAAATTTTTTTGGTTGTCTAGTTCAAATAAAATTGAAGATAAAAATTTTAAATTAGGAACTATTGATATGGTTTTGTCAATTTTCATTAATTTTTGTTTATATTCTTTCTTGTTGTTATAGTATTTATTCTCTTATTTCTTGCCATTTTAAGTTTTTTATTTAAAATATGCTTTAACATTTTAGATAGTTAGGGATATTAATATATAGTCATGGGCACTTTATGTGGTTTTTTATGATTAAAGTGTACTTACCTTTTTTATCCCACATTTTCTTTGTTGTGACAATTTGATATTAGTTTTTATATTAGTAGAGTCTTAATTTAGATTTAATTTATTTATACATACACACATATTATAATTCATTTAAAGATACAAAATATATCTTATTCACATACATTTATTGAGTACTTGCAAGTATTTTGAAGGAAATCAATCATTTATTAGACCACTTATTGAAGTTCACAAGTTTATTGTAGCACTCATTTGTGCTAATCCAAAACTAGTTATAAAAAATATATTTTAACTATGTTAAATAGTGCTTACACAAAGTGAATGAACCCATTACTCAACAAACACATCCACAAAAGTTCACATAAATATATTGTGCCTTCATCAATAATTAATCCTATTGGATTAATATGGATAGGCTACCAAGTGAATCTCACTTCATCTCAACCATATGCCAAGTTACGATCCTAGGACCTATGGGTTGTGAGGCTACATGAGATGACTCCTCCTAATTCACTCGAGCAATAGATTAAATGCATGACAGTCAAGATCAAACCATCCTAAGTGTTGGCCTCTAATATCCCTGCACTAAGTCTACTTACATATCACCTTATGCTCTTAGCATAAGCAAAATCAAGGCTATTGTAGTTCTCTAAAAATTTAGAGAATGTATTTATTCCTAATGAGCATAAGATATAAAATCTCCATTAGGTTAAGGTCTATGGACAATATAATCATATCCAATTATTTCCCATAATTTAATTATTATTCATAGTTATTAATAATAATTGTACCTTTGAATTTCTATGAATATATTTGATCACAAGTAGCCATCATGAGCACAATGGACCTCATAAGTCACAATTAAATTTCACCTCGAGTGACAAGTCTTTAGCCTTTTTAATCTATAAATACTATAGTATGTGGCCTTCGATACAATCACATTATATATTTCTCAACCTATTTTCATGTGACCTCCAAGCCCTTCTACTATATAAATTAATGTGGTCATGAATTCTATTGCTATCTAATTTCACCAAGGTAATGCATATATAAGGCATCCACATGGCCTCTGCTAAGGTTTGTACAAGTGATATCAAAATATAGGTAATAATTCATAATGTCACATATCCATGAACTTGAGAGATTTCATGGAGCCCATATAGTCTCAACATGATTTATATAGTGATTCACATGGCCTTCTTATAAGGACTACAGATGCAATCAAACTCTCAGCTGAAATCTAAATGGTCATGCATCCATAAACTTAAAAGGTCCTATGAAATTCAAATTAATTTAACTATAGTTTAATTTTCAATAGGTCCATTGAATCCCACAATAATTCATGAAGATTGAGGGCCACTTTACCACTAAATTCAAAGTAGAGGTTTTGATGGGTTGATTTTACATGTGGTTGTTGGATGTCACTGGTCATATTAATGACATCACCTCAAAGTTCACATGACATTCACAGAAGTTTATGAGGCTATGAATTTCAAAAGATATATTCTCTAGTCTATAACGTCCACTAGTCCATGTTACTAAGCACTTAAGACTTGACTCAAGTCCATCATTTGAATGAGAGGCTCTGGGATCATGACACATGTCATGATCACATATGGTCTCAATTTAAATTAAAGATAAGTGCCTATAAGTATTTCACCCACTTATATGTAATCATGACAACTTAATCATGTCGCAACACTAAGTCACATAGTCAGTGTGCCAAAGGTTTACATAACCTATTCATTAAATAGAGAATATAAATTTACATGTTTAGGGTCTCACAAATTTATGGAATGACCATAAGGAAACAGCCTAAAATGAATGTTGCATGAATCCAAGTGGCTAGATCATTGCCATGTGAAGACCATGGAGAGGGTTCCCATGGTAACTAAATTATAAGTCAAAATTATAAGGTCACATAGCTATATAAAATAATAATGATATAACTTGGCTACTTCAACTTAAGCCCAAAAGGCTACATTCAAATTCAATTAAATATGACGAGGTCAAAGGTTCACTTACAAGGATTATAACATAAATCCTTCATGGAGGGGGACCAATGTGAGTCATTTTGATTGTGACACTTGTCACATTCATAGGATCACAAACTCCATATAATCCCAAGTTTGAAAGGAGAGAGGAGTGACTACTCTATGGCTCTATGAAAGCAGGATTGTGCCAAGTGGCATGATTTTGAGCATTCATTTTATGGAGACCAAACACTTTGTCATGTGGACCAAAAACCAAATGCAGATAAGTGTAATGAAGACAGGGAAGCTCAAATTGACATGGGAGTCAGTAGAGAATGATTTAACACCTTAAAGATTATTGTGAACAAGAAATTCAAGGAATGAGTTGACTCAATCTGAAAATACAACTTAAGAGAAAAATGTTCATTGTGATCATTTTGAAAGATATAAACATCACCATAACATAAAATACATGGACATATCCCTACTCAAGATCTTATGAACAACTAATTCGAAGGGAATTAACTTCTACTATGAGTGGTCATTGTCTCAATGCACATCTAATTTTGATAATTTATACATTGTCAATATCATCATGGCATATAAGATTCCCATAACATTGAGATAGTAGTGAGTAGAATTGATTTTAATTATCTCAACTTCTTATACTAGTGGCCAATATAACACACAACCCTCCAATATTTTGCTAACTCATTTACAAGATTTTTTTATTTTCTTAATCAATATTCAAGGTTCTATTAGTGGATTACGAGTATGTTTGACATGCAGAATAAATAGTGACTTAAAAAAGGCTTAATAAATAAATCATAATTTAATATGCATTATCTTCAAGTGAATATAGCATTAGACCTAAGGTATAATAGGCTAAATCATTCACTCAATTTTTAGTTAAAAGTCTACATTGCCTAAGGTTGAGGCAAGGGATGCATTTCTAATAGTAATCCGTAAATTTAAGTTGGCCTATTTATTTATTAGTCAAAAATTAATTCCTTACCAATGGCCTCATCTTTATTTATCATTCCAATAGCCATTTAATGTATAATTCATCTCATAATAGGATGGATAATTTAGGTATCCTATGTTGAGTTCATTTAACATTAGTAAAGCATGAATTCCTATAGGAAGGTATAACAAAGATTTCCATTCTCAAATTATTCCATTTACTTAATTTATTAAGATCATATATGTTACTCAATCTCCTTTAGGCATGTATTACTAGTTGTATATTAAGATAAATAAGTAATCAAATACAAATATTTTAGCATAGAAAATTAACTTTGAAATATTACTTGCTCCTATTTAAATCATCTCAATTTAAACTAATCCTTAAAAAAGGTAAACCAAGGGTGAGATTTAGAACAAATTCAACTTATTAAGGTAGTTCTCTAGACTATTTGTTTGACTACTCTTTGCATGATCACAAGAGACACTAGGCAGTGAGATGATTTGGTGCCATGATCCACCCAACCACCCTTATGGTGTTTGAATGTAGTACACAAGGTGAAACTAATAATTATATTGCTTGTTTTCCCATAAAACACTTTATTACCACTAAATGTATGCTATGTCTTGTTGAACGTTGTTGTACTACTCACTTCAATGTATTAGGCCACTTATTTAGGTACAATCACTATAGTAATTCGTGACTCAATTGGAAAGTAGATGTGTTACTATGCAATCATTCTCCATCCTCACTATGTGACAAGTAATAATATCACAACTCTCTCTTTCACAAATTAATGATTATAAAAAATGGAGGTCAATATTGTTTTAAGCATGTTTGGCAAATCTGGTCTACGAAACCTTTTGAACCAATTGAATAATGGGAACCTATTGAACCTCTGCTAGTGAAGTTTTAAAGGAATGATGATTTTAAGAAGTGTCTAATTTTAGGTGATTTTTTTAATATTTTAAAATATGAAACATATGTATGCTAGGTGAATTGTAATAAAATCCATATAATTTACTACTAATAAATTATATTTTAGCGAATTTTACAACTTTATGGACATTTGATAGGGGAAAATGGTGAATAATTTTTTTTTAAAAATTATTTGTTTGTAAATATTAAATTTGGAAAAAATTTCAAAAAATAGTGCCTAAAAATTACTTTGACCTTTGTTGAATGAACCTTGTATAGAACTTAGTGAACCCTTTCTTTGAAAAGTTGCCTTTTTCATATAATTTCTTCCTCTCTTCACAGAGTCCTTATGGCCATCCATTCTTGAACCACTTCTTTATATTTATTAAAGTTAAATTAAATTGAGGAATGGTAATCCCATTTTATTGTACTTGAAGATTACTTATGGTCATTTATTTATCTATTCATTTTACTTCTTGGTAAGGTGTGGCTGACTATCATTCTTGGCATAGTATCATACTCTTATTTCAAGTTGTCTTCTATGTAATATCTTGTTATTAATTTTAATACTTTTTGTATTTGCTATCTAGCTACTAGGATGATTATGTTTCCTTTTTACAGTCTTCACTTGCTTTAATTATTCACCAACCACCTCTCTCTCTCTCTCTCTCTCTCTCTCTCTCTCTCTCTCTCTCTCTCTCTCTCTCTCTCTCTCTCTCTCTCTCTCTCTCTCTCTCTCTCTCTCTCTCTCTCTCTCTCTCTCTCTCTCTCTCTCTCTCTCTCTCTCTCTCTCTCTCTCTCTCTCTCTCTCTCTCTCTCTCTCTATTGAAACATCATGTTACATGGTATATTTACACATTGGCTTCCATTTTTTAAATGGTTGTCTCTTTTAGTAATATTTTTTTCACTTTATAACCATGGCATTTGCTCATATTTTATTACTAATATATTTTTACATATTGGCTTCCACTATGTGACTTGTTGCAGCCTCCTTGGTGGTCAAAATATGACATACGTATATGTTGCCTCCTTCTACTTTGTCACTTTTATACCTAATTGGCCATAAAACCTTTATATTTAATAAAATTTATTTCCCATACTCATTATCTGTGGATTAATATAATCATGTAACTAATATATCTATTTATATTCAAGGCACTTAATCATAAGATGCCAAATTTCCATGTGGTCAATTTTCCACATAAACCAACTGCACATAAGGTGACTCTCATTCCCAATTCATTATCTAATCTAATCCCACAATAGATGTCATTTTTTAAAGCTCCCAATTTCAACACATTGAATAAAGTATGCATTGGATGGAATCAATGCAAACCCTTACCAAATAATCTCATTGTCAATATATAAATAAGATTAAGACCCATTTAGAAACCTTTATTTCTTATACATACACCAAAATCATCATGATACCTCTATGGTATGAAGATATAGAAACACAAGTATAATAATAAACTTATTTTTATCACAACCATAAGCATATATCATTTTATCATGTGATCCAATTAGGGTTAATTTTAAGAGGCCCTATTGGAAATATTTGGTGAATCTAGAGAAATTTGATTCATTGGTATGATGAATCCTCTGTGGGTGATGGATAATTATCTATCAATGCTTTTCCCCATATAATGACATGACTAAAGTGAATGACCAAATTGAATAACTGATCAGAATTCTTGAGATGAACGATTGAGATGAATGACCAAACTAAATGGCTAAATCGAATGACTAAACTAAATAACTAAACTGAATGGTTGGGATGAACACTCAAGCTAAATGATGAAATTAAATGATAAATCTAAATGGTAGAACCAAATGCCACAATTGCACAATAGAACTAAATGACAGAACCAGATGACAAAAATGAATAACATAGCCAAATAGTAGAGATGAATGACAGTGTCAAATGACATATCTAAATGATAGATACGAATGATAGAGATGGATGGCCAAGATGAATAGTTGTGTCAGACGGTGGCACCAGGGATATATTGGTGGATAACTTGTGTAGTCAGTTTCTTGTTTAGTTCCCTGATTGCCTCTCTTACTCTATAAATACTCAACCATACCCTCATTTTTAACATTTTGAAAAATTGATTTCTCATCCCCCTTTGTAGCCATGGAGATAAAATTCATTTTCAATAACCTACTGTGCCCCAAAATTTTGAGTCTCATACAACAACTAGATGCTTACAATGATTGGATTCAGGAATGTAGCTTTACTGGTTGCTCTACATGCCCCAGTATGACATAGACATGGCACTATTAAAAATGATTATGTATTCTTATGACCCTAAAGAGAAGATCTTCACAGTGAAAGTGGATTTTAGAATTATTTCCTTTAGTACTTCCCCAGAAGATATTCACAATTTGATAGGTCTTCCATTTCACAATGTAATTCCAATGAGTTACAAATCAATACTAACAAATGAAGATAAGAATTTTTTTGCAATAAATTTTGATTTGCACATTGGCTGAATCGGTATGTACTTTTAAATTTATTTGTTTATTCAAAATTCAACTTTTGTGGTCTCGAATCCTCATTTTCTCTTTTATTTTAGATAGTTGGAAGAGAGGCCTCCACATCGAAGTTGTTACTCACCCTTTTTTTCAAAGCAATGGTTCAATTTTTCCAACCCAGAATAGTGTTGCAAGGAAGAGTAGTAGATATTCCCTATTGTGAACTATTTTACATTTTCCATACTCTTTTCAAATATAAATTTGACTGGTGCTCTTTTATTTTCTCTAAGATAAGGCTTGAATTAAATTATGCTTCTACCAATCCTAGTTCCATTATTTATTATTCAAATTTTATTCTATAATTTTACTATGAGGACTACTTTGACCTAAAATAAATAGGGTCCAATTCTGTTTGATCCAAAAATGATGACAAACTATTTGTTTGTGGATAAGTAGGAGGTTAGTTTATTTGTTCATTTGTTGATCTAGGGTTTAATTTTTGTTTGTTTATTAAATGGTTACCAAGGTAAATATTAATATATATTTAAACTTTATTTATTATAACTTACAAGAAAGAATACATGCGTCACAAAAATAATATACCTCAAAAGGAAAGCGTGCAGTTGAAGAATCTATATATTTAGAGTCTACAGAATCATCCTTGCAATCTTATTGGCGTGCGAAACATCCATGAGTTTCTTCAGTGTCATATCCACATGTAGGTTTACTATTTAAAAATTTAAAATGATATTTTAATTTTCAAGACTCAAGTGCATTATTATAGTTATTTTTTTTATTCTTGCAGTTGACTCTATAAGAATTCAGATGGTGGAACAACCACCACCACAACAAACAATAACATATCCTGTACCTTCTCAACCCTCTGTGGAAGGTATTTTACATTGCATATTTTGTTTTTTATTTTTTTGTTTTTGATTAAATTTCTTTAGACTGAAAGTTTGCATAATGTACTAGCTCAAAACACCCTTGCCACTCTTAATACACCACATAGATTAGATGATATACTTTCTCCAAATACAAGTATTAAACTTTTAATTTCAAACTAGCATATAACTTTATTTTTCCAATTTATTTATTTTCTAAAATAAATTACATTTTTCATGCTATCCTCTATCTGTGAGGAACATTATGTTACCACCTCTACCCCTAAACTCATTTAATAGAAGGGGGAAGGCTCTTCCAGTACAACCCCCACAATAAACTGCAACACCGTAATTATCAGATTCCCAATTCCCTTCTTTCTCTGTTGGAGGTTTATCAAGTGCATAGGGATTGACTTCTTTTCTAAAAATTGAACTTGAAGAGGAATATTTAAGGTTTAAAAGTAGTGATGATGTTATAATTTCTTTCAATCCACATGATTTTATCTAGGGAGAAGAAGCACATGTTCGTGTGATTTCTCAGCAAGAACCTTCACATGGTTTACCAAATAGTCTAACCCTAATAGATAATGTTGTCTTATCTAATGATTCCATTACAACTTTTCCACTGAATAATTTGGTAGAAAATAATATTATTTATAATCTTTATGAGGGAGTAATTGATGAATTAAAAAAATTACATGTGTGGGAGATTCAAGTGAAGGCATTGGTAAAAGAAATAAATCCCTGTTATCACAACACTCTAAGTGAGAAAATTTGTTTGCATTGGTGCAACAAGAACCCATAAATATTGATGCTTTATTTTCCAAAGCTAAATCTGGGTTAGTTACTATTGCTAATATGTACAATGGTAATGTGTTGACTATCATGCTTAACAAGTTGGAGAATTTGAATGTAGAAACCCAGGCATATTATAATAAATGGGTGAAAGACACTAACCTTTTTGTGATTGTGAATGTAGAGAAGGAAAAATATTTGGTAATATATATTCATTTTAATCAAATTTCATGTCATTCTTATTTTTGTTCACATTTAATTACATTACATTTTAAAATGCAAGAAAAATATGAGAACTTGAAAAAAAGAAGCTGAGGTCCTCAATGTACATCTGAAAAATGTATAGAAAAGTTTATTATCTATCATTCAATTCAAGGACAAGATTTTTCTATTGAATAAATAAAACAAAACACTATGAAAAATCATTAAGGAGCAAGGACAAGATATTGATGCCTTATTTAAGCATAATACATTTATTGATCCAAGTCTACTTTTTGTAGGAGATGCTAGAAAAGAAGATAGGGAAAATCTTGATCATCTTAATGTTACGGATTTGAATCTTGAAAAGGCAAGGATATTGAAAGACAATAGTGGCATAGAGGATATTATGGTTGATAAATTAGTTGAGAAGTTTGTAGATATATTGATCAATTTATTGAGTTTTAATTAGTAGATGAGTCATGCATATTGAAATTTCAATTTTAATTTTATGATGTTGTAAACTTGTATGGTGTTAGGCCCCCTTTTGATATTTGTGATACACTTGTGAAACTCACATCTCAATATAAATGGATTAATGTCAACATATTCCTTTATATAGTGTTATCCCTAAGACAATCATAATATATTAATCTTTTGTAGTCATAAATTAACAAGAAACACAGAAATGCATTTCAATAAATGTATAATAGTTATTGAATTTATGATAAAAGAGTGATTTATTTTATGTGGAAAATATCTTCTTTATTATATTTTTATTTTTTCTCAAGTAAATCATGATTTAAGATGTATTTGAGGCCATTAGAAAAGCACATTTAAGTTTGGTAGAGGTCTATGTTGAAGATAGTATTGTGATACTTAATAATAATGAGGATTCATCAAATTTGAAAATATGCATGATTGATTGTGATCATGAACTATAGAATAGGTTAATGAATTTTTTAATGTTATGAGGATGTTTAGATAGATAAGGACTCGTGAAATCAATTTCATTCATATGAAAATCGGTATAAACAAGAGGTAAGGTCTTTACAAATGTATGAACAAGTATCCTATACGACATGAGAGTCATTCATACTCATTGATATGTGATTCAAAGGTTATATTTTATTTGATCAATTTATTTTGAGAAAAATCAATTTTAAGGACTCTAAATAATTGGATAGGTTTTTAAGTATCCCCGTGAAAGTGATTTGGCATTGACATAGTTATTATAGTTTTTAAACAAATGAAAACGTATAATAATTTTTTCATCTTATGATAAACATGTGAAAATTACTTACAAAAAATTAGATAAAGTAAAACATGAGTACATTAAAGCCACATAACATACTACAAGCAGTCCAAATCAAACACATAATAAGAACATCAAACACATTGCAGAAACTTATGGTGTACTATGAAGGCACAATAAATACATCACATATATAGGAAAAAAATAAATATATAAAAATATGTATCAAAGACATAAATATTAAAAAACTATATTAACCTACAGTTCTCCCCCTAACACAATCACAATATATTAATATTTTACATTCAGCACTTATCAAAAAACAAGGAAATGAATTTCAAAAAATGTATAATAATTATTGCATTTTATGATAAACATGTGACAAGTACTTACAAACAATTAGATAAATTAAAACATGAATACATTGAATAATATTCTATACAAACAAATTATAAAATTATTTGAAATTAAAATTCAGAAACTCAAAACTAATAGTCTAGTAATTAAAACAATCGTACACGAACCTGATCATTGGCAGTGACATTTGCATCTGCCATGTTAGTGCCATATTTAGTGTCATTATTTACATCCTATTTATTTTTCATTGTATTACTAACTCTTCTTCTTTCAGTTAAAGAACTCCATGTTGCCATATCTCTTTCATAAGGAAACATATCCACTACATAACGTGAAACATATAATCTCAAATATGTTTCTGAATTTATATCTAATCTATTTCAAAGTTTTGACTTTATGAATAATAATGCACTGAATACTCTTCATCTTCCACTGAGCCTAGAAAAAATGTTTGACAGAGCTCATATAATAAAAAATATTCACTTAGACTTTTTTGTAGTATACTACTAGGATAATGTTTTTTCCATAGTCTTGTAACTAGCCCATTCTCTGTTGGTTTGCTTAGAAGATGATATTTTTCAAACATTGTATTTAAAAAATGGGTTGATTGGGATGTTAGTAAATACTTTTAAAAAAATACCTTTAATTTATACTTCATTCACCTCTACAAATTTACTAAAATGCATTACAAGACAACCCATGTAGTTGTGAAATGAATTGCTAACCATCTTTTGACTATTATTACTATTCTATAAAATGGGACTCACAAATTCCATGGCCTCCAACAAATCATCCCTTTAAAAATGATCTCTTATATCCATTGATATTTTTTGGGAAACTCTACTTAGTTTCATATGGGTTTCAGATAGAATAGTGTCATATAGAATATGTGTTACAGGTAGTTTTTTAGATTTAGCTCCCACAAGATTAGGTCTTTTGTAGAAAGTGTGCATTGAAATCTCCTTTCCATTAATAATCACACAAATATGATCATTGATATTCAAATTCAAATAAATGTTAAGGTTATTTAAATCAGTCAAACATTGCCAACTACTAAAAACAAGCCTTGAAACATTTCATTCAAAGTGTATAGTATGTCTAGAGATTGACATACTTGTTTTCTCAATCGTATGAAGTCCCCAGTATAAATGGACCTCTCCTAAGCATATTTCATTATAAAACTCATTTCCTTCAGCATTGAAATAATTCCATATAAAGTCAACAATGTTTCTAAATCTATTAAATGGTAAAACAAATATTTTACCTTGTCAATTTCTCTATGATATTTATACATAAAACCTACTAATGATGGATATTATTAAAAAAATTAACATGCAAGTTCATACATAGAAATCCACCTTGTATCAACATATTTCAATAGTTTATTACCATCAGTCACTCCTATTGTAAATTTTTGGAACTCTGAAATTCTTTTTGGACTGCTTGACATATAAGCGTGTAGGTCATGAATGAGATCCTCTACTTTGGTCACATTAGCAAATTTTCTAACCATTTTGTATGCAAGATTCACCCTATGAGCCATGAAGTGAATTAGAGTCATATATGGGGAAACTATTGTTTGTAGATGAACACACAAACCATTTATATGTCTCTACATAACTAATGCACCATCAGCCCCAACACACACCAGCTTTGTAGCTATTACAGAATCATTCATTCCAACTTTATCTTTCAAATTTGATACAACCACTTTATGAAGACTTTTTGTATTACAATTTTCCATCATTTTATAAACTACTATTAGATGAGGTTGCCTTGAATAGTTCTCAAAAGTATACACATGAATGCAAACCTAGGTTGTGTCATCAATTATTGTGACCTCATCGATGGACAGTGAGATAAACAATGATCTCTTAACACTTTATTTCAAATCTTCAATCTCAACCATTGCTAGACATTTTGACATTTCCTAAGAATTTCTATCCAACTAATGTGATTGTGGAATATCCAGAAATCCATTATGTTGAAATAAAACTTTATAATCTAAAAAATTAGAAATAGGTTTGCCTTTTCTTAGAATATGGTATATAGTAGAGAACTATATGTATTTCACCTTTAGATGAGACTGCTTGAATTTTCCAAAATTTACTTCAATTTTTCCCCCTTTCTCCACAAGATGTTTTTGATGTTCATTATCATTTTTTTGCTCCCATGCTTATCTTATATGCATGTATTATTTTTCACTTTTCTACCTATGTGTTGTTGTTATTAGTCCATCTAAGTGCTTCACTGTCTCATATACTTTTCCACAATATTTCTCAATCGTGCCCAATTTCAATTGCATTATGTGTTCTTTTCCTAGTTTTTAGATACATATTGTACATCTACAATATTTTAGAGTATCATCAACATTTTTAGAATATAAAGGTTTAATGAAGGAAAATTTAATAGCCTAGTCCACCTTAAAGGACCTTCTAATTTTCCATCTACTTATTTTCCTTCGAGAAGATTTCTGAGTGGAGGTTTCAGCTAAACTTTTTGTTTGGTGAGAACCACCAATCTCTTCTACCACTTGAGTGTCATTATCATTTTCATCAAAAACTAGAGGATCATCTTCGAGTGGTGTCATGTCATCAATATCATCAAAAAAACATTTAAGGGGTGATATGTTATTCTGGTTGATTCTTTCTTGTGAGATAATAGTGGGGATTTTTGCATGTAAAATTGTTTTAATATTATTGAACAATTGAAGTAAAATTTATGACAAACTTAAAAAAAACCTAGATTTTGAGTGCATTATGATTGTGTGGAATTTTTGGTTGACTCTTTAAAATAAGATAATATGGATGATTTACATAATGATTGGGCTATCCTTTTACTATTCCCACTAGATGCCATGATGGTCTATGATTTTTAGCTCTATCATTCGCTACTCCATTTGGTACTATCACTTGATATAAGGGTTTTAGCTTTGGTTTACCTATTCTCCTAATCTAAGCTATTGTTTGGTTCTACCATTTGGCTATCCCTTGACTTGTCATTCATCACTAGATTTTGGATCTGATATTCATCTCTATCACTTGGTGATGTCATTTGGATTTATTATTTAGCTATGTCATTTGATGTTGTCATTCAACTCTATCAATTGACTCTATCATTTAGATCTATCATTCAACTCTGATGTCTGGTGTTGTTATTTAGATCTATCATTTGATGATGTGATTTAGATTGTGGTTTGGCACTATCATTTATTTTTTCCATTTGCTATTGTCATTTAGTTTTGTGCTCCTCTGATTTCAATTCTATTTGTTACCTTAGTTGGTATCGATCAGGCCCTCAGGGGATCTACTATATATATCTGGTGAATTTAAGTGTAATCTTATATATTATTGTAAAGGGTTGGTGAGCTGACCCCCTCCCAAAAAAATATATCCCTAAAATTTTGGTGATCTGTTCCCATTTGTTGACCCTAAAAAATCACCAAAATAAAAATCCTAAAAATGAAATATTCATGAATTAACAAATATTCTCCATTAAAATAAACCCTAGATCCAATGTGAGTTAACTAAACTACATGAAACAAGGCATGGTACCAAATATATTTAAATATATCTATTAGTGGGCCCAATCCCAATCAATACTAAACCATGTGCCTAATCCAAGGTGAGGCTAAGTGGGGCATTACATTTATGTTTAGTAAAACACTAAGTGACACTAGTTTGGATATTATTGGGGCTTCTCCAAATATTTAGGTTTATTTTTTTAATATTTTTATTGTTTACAGGATTGAAAACTATTATCTATTTTAACATAAGTCCTAAAACATGTGTTGTATTCCTTAAGTTTTCATATAGCTATGCCTAATTAGGGTAAGAATAAACATTATTTGCAAGTGATCAGAGAAAAATATTGGAAAGTGAGGAAGGTTTTTTGAGGTCAAAATTAGGTGAACACAATCATTAAATTATTTAAGGTATGTTTACATTTTTTTATAGTAGAAATGCATATATTGTAATGTCTATAGGTGAAGTGCATATTCCATACAAGCTCCTTTGATCATCTTAATTTTTTTAGATTATATTATTGTCAAATCTAAGTGTTATTTCCATTGTCACCTTTTGATAGCTACCATTGAATTGTGAAATATAATTAGATAAGCCTAAACTATATATGTTTTCCATTATTTTGGTTTTGGAATTAATTAATTAGGATTGATTACATTTTTTATGCAATTTATTTAGCCTAGATAAAAGTAATGGGGTGTTTGTGTTAT
>JARHVA010011390.1:0-20000 GCA_037957365.1 Torreya grandis | reverse complement strand
GTATGTATGTATGTATGTATGTATGTATGTTTGTATGTATGTATGTATGTATGTATGCATGCATGTATGTATGTATGTATATACACACACATAATATTTTTGAGATGATTGATATAGATGCACATAGAATTTTTTTTTAAAGGTAAAAAATTCATGATTAGGGCTCTAAAATTGACTTAGGGCAATCTAATGTTTGCTTTGGGGAAACTATGGTGAAAATATGGAGCTTCTCCTCACTCCAATTTAGTTTATTATTTCATTGATTTCTTTAATGATTTCACCCAATATAGTGTTTTGTCTGCTATATAAATTATTTGTGGCTCAGTATAAGTTATTTAATTGATATGTTTTCAAGTGTTTGGTCTATTCTCATGTTCCTAATTTGTTTTCATGTGTTCAATTTGTAGACTTGTATCTCAGGTGTTTCATGTTATCCACATGATTCCTTCTTCTTGATGTGATTATCTATGTCTCTAATATATTTTATATCAACATTATGCTTGTTGGATGCCTCAATACCAACACAATGTCTATCATGCTCTTGATTCAAGGGGATATTCAAAATTTTCCATATATTTGACATGTGTTTTTTAATGACTGATGTGAGTGCCATTTATTTGATGTGCCATATACGTGTTTGATGTTAGTCCATTGTATTATGTGACTTATATGTGCTTCATGTGTATTCATTTTCTTATGCAACTTCTATGTGCTTGTTGTGACTCTAGTGTTTGAAGTGTTTTTTCCATGCCTTGTCATATATTTGAAATGTTTTCTACTAGTTTTATTTTTCTCAAGTTTTTATTGTGCTTTATGATGAATGATCTATATCATACACAATTACATCACAATTTTTGTAGGTTTCCATGATTCCTATCATGCATTCATAAAGGGAAAAAAAGTATACTCGTGCATTATATTTTTGTATTTTACCACGATGATTCTATATTAATGATATATTGAGCACACATGGGGCATATGGTTCTTGATCTTATATTTCTCATACAATAATCCCATATGTGGAAACATATTCATAACACACATGCTACCAAGGTTAAGTATTTCTATGTTTTACACCAATTAATTAATATTTTATCTTACACAAGGCATGATTAAGTACTCTATTTTTAGATGCCAACATGCTCATCCAAAATCTTTAAAAGGGGCATATATTCCACTGACCATATTCAAATACATGATTTTAGGGCTTGTACATCACTAAATCAACATTATGGTAACTAAAAAAATATTCATTTTTCTTATCTATTAGATTTGAATATAGGGCGACAAAGGAGATTAGGTGGATAACCACACCAAAAAAAATAAATGGGTTAATAGGGAAGGGTATATTGAATGACAAGGTTCAAAAGAGATATCATAGTGAAATTAGATTAGGGGAGTAAAAAATAATAGAGTGGACACTATATTTTAATTGTAACTATATCATGAAAAGTTCAAAACAAGATTTGAGAGGTCAAATGTGTGAAGTCTATGTGCTTGTAGTCCATCTTTATATCACTTACCTATCACAAACAATATAATAACATGTAAATATAATTATGAATAAAATGAAACAATTAAAAAATTTGGTATCAACCAATTCATAACAATTCATTAATTTTTAAAACCTTGAAATAGTCATATCTTTTGGTTCGTATGTCAGATCAACTTGATTTTTTTAAGTGCATGATTTTTCATACCTTTCATAGTAGTGGCTTCAAAATGATTCAGTTCTATATCAAGATTATATTTTTAGTTTTTTTTTAATATATAACTTGTAAAAATCTATAAATATTTGTTGAATGGAATCAAAAAATGTACAATGCATTGAATTATAAAGTGCCAACTTTTTTATTCTTTGGGCTCTCATATTTTCATTTTACTCACACTATCATATAAAGTGTCATGGGGGTTTGTTGTGTTTTTTCATAGTCTCATCTACCTTCATACATGTGTGTCTTAATATGCATACCCTTTTCTTAGTTACAAGTAATAAAAATGACATACTAGGGATTTTTTATCCATGGTTATTTTCTTCATTTCATGGCATTTCTCCTTTTTTTTAGAGCTAATGCTAAATTGATGTGCCCTTTCTTTGACTAATAGGCAGTCTCCTTGTTTGGAGCTAATCTGGTGTATACAATGGCTTCCTTGTCTTCATTTGATATTTTTGTGATATATTATACTTGTGCTAAATTATAAAGTGCCATGAGGGGTTTTATTTTTCCAACCTAGTCTACCTTCATGTATGTGTACCTTATTTTACACATCTTTTTTTATATTTCATATACTATTACCTCCAACACCTATAGGGCCATCCCTCTTTTAGAGATCATTTATTTATTCTTTGGCACATTGATATCTAACTTTATCTCTTTTTAGTGAGTATTTTTTTGGCATACCTAGATTCTGTCATTGTTTGGTACTCAAGTAATGGATCTAAACCACTAATACAAACATTATCATCCACTTCACCCATTAAAAATTATGGGGCGTGTGTTTTTACATATACTATTTATTTTATTTATTGAGAAACCCTTGTATCTACTTTAGGTAGTTGATGGCACTCTGACACTTTTTTTATCAATATTATCATCTGACATCTCCAACATCTATTTTTAATGATCGATTAATAGATTGGGACCACTCATGCAGTTTTGATTTCTTCATTTAGCCATTATTATTATATTTCTTGCACCTTCTTTAGTGATGCATTTTATCCCATTTAGTGAAAAATTCAATATCTTATTTTTGTAGTATCCTATTTCTTTGAGCATAGCCTTTTAGAAATTCTCTCATCTCTCCTTTATGGGGGAGTTTTTTCTTAAAGGTTTTTTCCTTTTCTATGATTATGAGATAACATTTTGTACATGGGTAGCTTATTAGGCCTACTTGCCAAGACCCTTTTTCAAAGGTTTTGGATCCTCATTTATTTTTTGTTAGACTTCCCTAAGTATAATTTAAGGAGGGTGTTAGTAAAATATTTATATATTTTCACATTTTATTTCTGGTTTACTCAATTAATTTATATCTATTTAACTTTGTTGAATTAGTCTACTATTCTCACCTCATAGTCTTGATTAGGATAAGTGGCACTCATAGTTTGACCACTTCATCTCTCATGTGTTTATTCATGTGGAGGTTTTTTCACACATGTATACCAAATATTCAAAATCCAAGTTGCATTACAACTCTTGATTTACACACACACACACCCACCCACCCACCACTTCTATTTGTAAACTATAATCTTGTTGATAATCAATTTATTTTTTTGGTTTATTTTCAATAACTATATTATTATTACTTATTTCTTGAATAAATTTAAAGTTTCCCTATCCAATGAGTCATAAATATGAAGATATAATATTGAATGTTTGTATATTCTTTTGGAATAATGGTTTAGAGGCTAAATAGTGCATGCACAATTACTCAAACCATGGGCATAATCAAGATATAATATATGATAATAAATTAAATAATATTAGTTCTGATCTATGCCAAAAATATAAATTGAAAGTATGAAAAATGACTGATTAATAAATGAGAAAAAATGAAATCACAAAGAAAGATTAAATATGAAACACGTGGGTAGAATTGTTGAATTCTATGAAAAATACTTAAATTTATAAATAAATGTACTTCACTATGTGAAATATGGAATGTTAACTTTACTAGGACATAATTGGTAGGTTTCCAACTATGTATGGGAGAAAATTAAAATGATACTAAATGCGTACCTCTATTTCTTCTATTTTTTTACCTAGGCATTCATTATATACTCCCCTTTTATGATTTTTTAATTATTTGGGATGGTGTAGAAGAAGAGTATAGTTTTATGATTGATTTTTAGAATTGGTAGACAAAATGCATTATATTGGTTTTCTTTCACTTCTTGATGCAGCCCCAAAAAGAGCAACAAAAATCATGTGCAAGATTATCTGACTCCAGCTAGCCTTTGAGGAGTTGTAGTTAGATATCACACACATTTATAATTAGAGTAAATGTAGGTATTTTGCATGTGAATGAGATATTATATAAATAAAAAACAACTATATTCTCTTTTCTACCTTTATGGTACATTGTGATGATGGCATAAGACTTAAGACTTTAAAATGAAGTATATTTTTTTACACTCAATGTGCAACCTTCTTAGTAAATTTATAGACCTGTCAATAAGATTTAGTGATTTGGCAAGGCTTGTAATCTGAGACTTGATGTATGGGAGATGAAAAATTAGTAAATGATCTAATATTGATTTAGATATATAAGTCTCTCTAGGACATGACACACAAAGGACAATGATAAATTAATGTGATAAGAAAAATAAAAGATACATGTATTTGGGACAAGGAAAATGGACACACAAAAAAATGGAACATCATCATCAAGGTTTTCAATATATACCAGACAAGATTAACATGTCCCTAATTTTGACCTCAGAGGAATAAAGTTCCAAAGTGAAGATAATACTTCTCATAGAATATATGAATAGGATTCTAAAGCTGCAAATATAAAAAAATTGACATGAATATAATGGATGAAGGTTAGATAGACTCCAATGTAGGATGAAATGTATTTTAAAGTGGTTAAATATATTTAATTGGATAAGTATAGAAATGTATGATAAAGAGGCAACATAAAATGATGTTATATGAAAAAATAGGTTTATATATTATGAAGTTTTGATAATGAATTTAAAACTTATTACAAAGAAATCATTTACATTTTAAATTATATCAATGTTATAAATGAAAAGAAAATGATTTTTTTCCAATTATTTAAGTTACATTAGTATTATAAATGAAAAAGGATTTGTTTTCCAATTATTTACAAATGTGTAACATAAATGTGAAGTGTGTGCTCTAAATCTAAAATAGACATTCTTTCAATCAAATCAATAAAGAAATATAAAGGAAAGAGAACACAACAAATTTTAAAATCATATTCATGGCCTCGAAGTGGTATATTTATCTCATTTTAATGTTATTGCATATTAAAAATATATATATTTCATAGAAAATATATTCTCACATAAGGTAAAGTATAGGCAAATAAGTCAGATCATGAAGTACTTATGTATCATCCTTATGACTAATTTTGATAATATGAATATAGATTGAGCATACCTCTTATTATTCTCATAAGGGATAACTATAACCTTTGTTTCAGTTTAAATAGTGATTAAACTTCATGTTTTCAACTAATTAACTGCATCAATTTGTATGTTTGAAAATATATAAACTTTTTTCATGGATAAACAACAAGCTTTTTAGCTGATGAAATAAAATATTATTAATCATGCATATTGATTGGTTGAATATTTGTTATGTAATTTTAGGGTTTCCATTTATCGAGGTAATCAAATCAGAGTAAAATAATTATCCATATTTATGCTACTCTTGGTCACCAATCATGATGTGCATCCTATCATAGTGTAGTTTTTCATAGCTCACCTCTCCCCTGGACCAATTAGTTAGTCCACTTGTCAATTTAGCATGGTTATGCACAATAATTGTTTTAAGGTAGCTCACAAATTTTAGGAAAGGCACATGTGGTTTGAATAAGGATGGAGCTGGTATCTCCAATTCATAGTCAAAATCAGAGTATACCCCTATTGCAAGAATATCCAATGAACAAAAAAAATCAAGTTATGTTTCCAATATTTTTGGTGTAGGTATATCCAATGTACAATTTTATATTAGGAAATGCTTTAGAAAATAGAATGGAATGACTTTTTAATAGTAAATCTTCATCTTAGGATTGTTTTCTCTCTATATTTATTCTCATCAAGACACCGCTTGTGATAATTCATCATTACATTAACACTTGGGTATTATGATATAGTAATTATTTTATCAAAACATTCAATTATATTGTTTGTTGGTAACATTGGTTATTTTAGATCTTCAATCCTAGCTTATTTGCTCACCATCTCAGTCTAATTTTATGGGTTTTTATGGTATTATAGAAATTATGTCTATTTTTTACAGATCTATTAAGAATTTATAGACTATTACCTTGGGTTTTATTATGTTTTCCCCTTTTTGTTGACTCAACCATGGTAATTTTGGTTGTTGGAAAGGTTAATCATTCTTGTTTACTTGTGAACAGAGAAAACTCATAATTGTACAATGGCCAACTATTTTCATTTTTACTGATCAACAAAATGGGTTTTTATTGTTTTGACTCTGTAAACTAAGTCTTTATTCTCTATTATTCATAAAAAGGTAGGGTTTTGTATGTATTACATTGAATGTAGAATAAATCACAGGTGGAGCTTCTTAAATGTTACAATTTGATGACTCCAAAGATAATGAAGTCATTGTAAATTTTATTAAACATTAATTTCTCATTACCAACAAGAGGAGGCAAAGCGTTGTAGCTTCAATTCTTGAGCCCATCCCTTTCTCTTCTTTATATTATAACTCAATTTTTTTATTTCCTTGATTAAATTTTATTTTAGATTACATTTTAACAATTGAAAACATATTTATTAAAATTTCAGTGGATATAATTTAGACTATTTTGGTCAATTTCTTTGATACTTAATTAGAAGCTTAGAAAAATGTTTTGATTTCTCTATAGTTTTGTTTTTTCTCAATTGAAATTTGTAACTGGAGATGTTCTGAAGAAGTTGATAAACATATAACCTCACTTATTCATTTCTCTATCTTATATTCATATTTACAAATTAATAATGTATTACTAAAACAAAAACATTCATAAGAACTAAAAATAAAAGAAAGACAACATTGGTGATCTAGGGTAAATTTTATAAACTACAAAGAGAAATTACCCTTGGTTTTCTTATGAGAACAAATTTTTACATCAAAATTTAATTCGGTGATTATGGATCAAATAAAATATAAGTTCTTATAATGTGTAGTGAAAAGCTAAAAAACTATGATATAAATTATTTATTCAGCTGAAATTATTAAATATTATTACTCTGTCACTGCACGAGATACTAGGTAACATGTGATCAAACTGTCATGTACCACCTGAGATGACTAAAAATTTGGCAGACTTAGTGCACCCAACAATTTTATAATTGTTTAGATGCTTAGTACCTAACCATTTGTAGGTATAGTATGGCCAACTCATGATTAGATATGAGACTATGACTGTTTATTATGAGGTATCCACCATGCATGTGGCATGTGTTGAGTGTTTTTTTTCAAGTTACAATTATTATTTAAAATTATACCATACGTTTAGACAATTTCTATGATGTCAATGTTCGAATGTTATTGATAAAATGCATGTTATCTAAATATTTACAAATTAATTTTAAATATTTTTCACTTCACTTTTGGTGGGTTCTTCAACTATAATCATATGATATTAAATGTCAATACAAGATACATGTTTCTAAAAGGATCTTCATGAGACATTTTGCCCTCCAACATGGTGCTCCTTTAAGTTAGGAACTTGCTTAAAAATAGGAAAACATGTGTAATATGCACTGCGTCTCATAGGTGCTCCTTCAATTTCTATAAAATTATGACATGCATAGTATGCTATGCAATTTTATGTAAAAACAACAATTCATCAATTAGTGTTTATCTTCTTAAAATCAGAATTTTAATAAATTTCATATCTAATCTCTATATACAACCCATCAAATATGACCTCCACACCCTATAGGGATATGGTGCTCTTCACCCTTGTTTTTGTTAAGATTCATCATTAAATATTTATCCACATTTAGTGTCTCATGCTTTGTGTAAAAATGTATGATCATAAAAAAAAAATTATGCTCGTATTTCCTTTTAAAATTTATAATTAGAGAAAAATAATTTTATATTCGTATTTCCTTTTATTTTCATAACAAATCATATGTACATGATCATTTGTATAATTAATATTAGTAGATATGCAAAATAGATGTAAAAGATGACAATATCTAAAAACTCTTATATTGTAAAGCAAATTTTTACATGCATTTTCTTTCGAGGTCCTACATTTATTATATTTATGATCTCTTAAAAGTGATTTATTATAGAAACATTAAATTGAATAGTATATTTTTTTTTTTAGTTTTGCAATGGATTGAGGTATATGTTTACTATTAATAATGGTATTTCCATTATATTTAATAGTCGAATATATACTTACTATTAATAATGGTATTTCCATTATATCTAGTAGTCGAATATTTATTATCCCCATCAAAAGGTATATTTATAAGTGTTAACATATGCATATATACCTAGAATCTAAATGTAACTTGGTATGTTTGTGTGAAGAAGACATGTTATTATTATAAACAATTCCTTGACTATTGGATGAATAATGGTAATATTGACTCCCTTAAATACCTTGTTTTATTATACTAATCAGTTTACCTTTATTTCAAAAGTTTTCATAATATAATATTATCATTTGTATTTTTTTTTGGTAAAATAACATTAATCGATCTGTAATTTGTTTTTTACCTTTGTATTTTAAATTTTCTTCTAAAAAATTAAATTTTAGCCTTCTATAATTTCTAATAACTACACAAAGAGATCCAACACTAAATATGTCTATGAAGTTGTACCTAAACTTACTAGAGTGAAATTCATTTTTCCTCATCTTTCAATAATGACATTGACTTCATTCTCATTATCCTCATTATTCTAATTGTCTTCATTGTCTAATTCTCTAATATTTTTAGATTTTCAAAACTCAAATACTGTTTTTAATTCTATACATGCATTAATTTTACAAATATTATTTGATTTATGTTTAATGGAGATAAAAAATATATTATAGGTTCAACCATTTTGTAATGCTAGAAATTATTATCATCAAATTTGATTGAATAAATAGCATTTATGTAAAGTAGAAAATATAACACTTATAGCATGGATCCAACGTCTTTAAATAATAATATTATAATTTACATTATTGGGTATGATGTGGAAAAAAAAAATTAATATTTTTGGACCATGAATTCTGTTTAATGTAATCGTATAAGATCCTTTAATTATTTATTTCCAAACCCTTTTATAATCAGGGTGATTGTAACCAACACATGCATATGTTGTGTCAGCTGTCCATGGTCGATTACTATTGACCAAAATAATATATCCTTGAAACTTGCTTACTGTCGACCAGTTTTGACCTCTCGCCCTCACCACTTCAACTTAACCATTCTTGTTGTGCACATGTTTTGAAACCTATAATCGTTTGTTTTATTTATCGATTTCTAAATTGATGCTACCTGAAATAGTTTATCATTTTTCTTAGACAAATACAAACAATATTTATGATTGTTGGTTAAGTTTAACCCTATAATCATAATTAATCTAACAAAAAAAAATTATACCACTACTAATTTTTTTGATAAAACTTTCACTTCAAATATTCAATTCCAAACCATTATCCACAAACATTTAATAAATTTTGATTGTTCTTTAAAACATTTAAACATATAAATGTAAGTTTTGATCCAAAATACTTTTAAAATTATTTAAAAATAATAATAAACAATATGTTATCTAAATAATCAACAATTATTATAAAATTGGAAGGTTAAATATCACTAAATACAATAATTTTCTCTGTAACATTTTTCACGGAATATTTCTATAAACAGAATGAATGTCTAAGCAACTCAAGCATATATATCTTTTCCTAGAGCTAATGTATAATGCCGGAATAGAAGCCAATAGAAGATTTTGAGGAATACATGAATTTTTCGCTATCTGATGGGGGATACAACTTTTCTAACTTTATCTATCCTTGACATTGTATGGTTTGCATCATAGCATATCATCATACGTTACTCGGTTTCTATGTTGGTAGGCAAATTTATAGCATGGAACTCTATGTCGAGATATGAATCTTTAGAAAAGAAATTAAGACTTAAATAATATAAAGTATAAACACGTGGATCTCTAGATAATGAACACATGGAATCTTAAGATGACATGAATATCTAGAGAATTATTTTTTGCACGGTTTGACGGGTTAGTGGAGGATCTGAGATCATGTGAGCACAACCCACCAAGATTTCTAAAATGAAATTGGATCTAAGATCATCATTACAGACATAATTGTAACATAAAATATTATTATCTTGGGCGAATTGAAAGAAGACATGCTTTCTAAAAAAAAATTGCTTGGGCGAATTGTGGTGAATGGTGCTTCTTTAAGTTCATATGTAATTTTCATTGATGGTGCAATATTTCACATGTTATGGTGGAACGCTAATGTCCTAGGTGGTGACAATACACTTATTTGATTTGTGCCTCCACTTCTGTGTTACGCTGTGACACAGGAAAAGTGTTTCGAAAGAGGCTATAAATTCTCTAATGTGAAGGAAGCAAAAATAATCCTAAGAAGCTTAAGCTTTTCTCTTGGGTCTTATTGCTTCGAATTGTAACATGGAAACTCAAATAGTTGATGCAGCAGAAGGTGACAAGATTGATGAGATGAAGAGTAGTGAGAAGAGTGAGATCTCTGAGGCAAAATCTTCACTTAACACAGTTGTTACTGAAGAAATCAAATCCAATAATGGAGAAGAAGATACCAGCTCTACTAACAAATTGGGTACCACCACCGTAATAGAAGGTGAGTTTTATTATTTTTACTGAATTTTTCGGTATTTCAAAATATAATATTATGACTTATGGTTAACTTACTCTAAGTAAACTCTTTCTTCCCAAGAATTTTTAATATAAAGTTGCTGGTTTATTTTATTAACCTAGCCGTTTGACATCAATTTAGTGCATTATCCAACATACATGAACTCTGAATGTCTGATTTGGGTTTGGATGGATGCATGACATTTCTTTATAAATTAAAAGAAAAGGAGATCTACATGGAGATTGAGGCCAGGGTGAGTATGACTATCTAGCTTAGTGCCATTTGTATTTCTTGGGGCAGGCCCTATTGAAATTAGCTAATTCAGGGTGTTGTTCGTTTATTAATGTTAAGTGTGACAAAGATGGGACGGTGACTGCAAGTTCAATGACATTCACATCATGTGAAATTGAAGTGACAAAAAGGGGAGAAACTGTTCCTATTGTGGTCTCTGGTTCTCCTGGACAAACTCATTGATTTAATGTTATGCGGGCATGTTACCAGTACTATTCAACCCTGCTTGAAAATATTTTTATTATTATGTTATATTATTAGAGAAGCCATTATCTTATCAGTATGTTTATTCTGATTAAAGTGTCTGTATATTTAACACTTTTAAACATATTATATGTTTAATAGTGTTTTTAATGTGTAAGACTTTCTTCATTAACGTATGAAGAGAGTTTCTCTTACCTTAAATTTTAAAATTTATCATCACACAGAGTTCTGGTTTGTCACATATTATATCTGACATGCCTTTGTCTAATATGTATAATTAACTGTAATTTGTTACAAATTATTTTTAAGAAATGTTGCAAATAATTAAGAAGAGTAAAAGATATTGTAATAAGTTAAAAGATCAATGTAGTGTCAATTATTTTTTATAGTTTTCAAGCATGATAATATGTATGATCAAATATAGTATATAAATATAATATATTAATTGTTTTTTTTTCCAAAATTTAAAAGAACAAAACACACATATATAATTACAAATATATATTTTTATATAATTAAATTTTTTATAAACATCAAATTTAAAAACTTAAATTCAAAGCATCTTGTTCAAAATTGAGAAATATAATAAAAATTTATATAAGAAAATATAAAAGAACAATATATAGTTATGATATATCTTCAATCTCTTCTCCTCTTTTTTAAAGAATGTGTATACATTTTTTAAATATAAAAAAACATTAGTACATATTATTATCATAAGAAAAAAGAAAAAATATTATATTTTAAATTTTAAAAAAAAAAATCTCAAATCCAAAAATCAAAACATAATAGAAAATTTATAAAATTAAAATAAAAGTTAAAAAAAAATAGTAAAACAAAAAAATTAAAATAACATATATATTTATCAAAAGTTTATATAAAATAAAGTTATAAAAAGAGATATTATTATTATTAAAAAATAATAATAATAATAATAATAATAATAATAATAATAATAATAATAATATAATATTTTAAATAATTTTGAAATAAAATCATAAATATATATAAAATCTTTATTAATTGTTAAAATTCTATAATAAATTAAATATCAATTTTATGAAATTTTATTTTTTTTTCATTTTATCATTATTACCAAAAATAAAATATATATATTCAAACCATTCAAAATAATCACAAATAAAATTATAAACTGAAAGTGGTTTTACATCAATTTATAATTCAATATTAATTTGATTTATTTTAACATGATAGGAAAAATATACTTGTACAAAACTAAGATAACAAATAGAATACTAAATTGTCAAAAACATAGTATTCGGACGGTGAAAAGAAATCCAAATTTTCAGAATAGCTTGAGAACTTTCAATTTTTTATTAGAACCATACTAATCCTATCACAACATTTTAGTGTCTCGATAATAAAGGTGCAGCCACAATCTCACAAAAGAGGCTTTTATGACACTTAAAAAGATAAGATCAACTAAAAAATTATATATATATATATATATATATATAAAAATAAAAGATCATCTGAATAAATCCACAGGCCCATGAATCTAACCTAATATCCATGTCGCCTCAAATCAATAATATAAATGCTGCACAATAATAGGTGGCTAAGGTAAACGGTCACTATGGATCTCAAATAATATAAGTTATGGTTTAACTTTCAATGCACATATGTTCTTTGCACCCAAGTCCACCACATGAATGTGAGGCTCTGAGATCATGGCACATCATGATTATGGATGCCCTATCATTTTAAACAAATGCCAATATAATTGACAAGCAGTGTTCCATTCGAGGTAGAAAGGACACTGGATCCTTTAAACTTATATGTCTACCAAGTCACTAAATACAACCACCATATTCTAATAGACACTCTAACACCAAAAAAAAATATTGTCGTAATTATAATTAATATCAAACATTATGCATGGATTATGTTAGTATAATAAAAAATAAGTGTATATAAATAATGAATCTTTTAAATTTATATGTCTATTAAGTTATCGAATACAATCATCATATTTTACATAGACATTATAACAATAAGATGATTATTTTACATAGACATTATAACAATAAAAATTATTGTCACAATTATAGCTAATATCAAATATTATATATGGATTATGTTATTTAATAAAAATGAAGTATACATGTCACCATATTTCATGTGGACACTATAATATATTGTCACAACTATAACTAATACCAAACAATATATATGGATTATGTTACTATAATAAAAAAATGAAATCTACATGTTTATGTTATAAAAAAAATTATCACAAATAAAATCATAAATTGAAAGTGGGTTTACATTAAAATATAATATATCTATTCATAAATATGTATAATTCAAATTTTAATTAGATTTATTTTAATATAATAGAGAAAACTATATTTAACTGTAATAAAGAATATTTTAAAATTATTGAAATGTACAAAGATAGGGTAGTAAGAATAATAATAAATTTTCAAAAATATGTAGATATTTGAAAGGTGAAAACAAGTCCAAAAATTAATATGCATAAACCCAAAAAAATAATGCAAATTGAGAAATTTCATTTTTTGGCCAGAATCATGACACTACCAAAATTGTACCAATGTGTTCCTAGAAATTGTAATATAATTAAAAACAAATTTGAGTACTAAATTTATTTGATCTAGAGATTTTCAAAAAAAAAAATCTCATCTTTTCATAACTATACATAGATCTCTAAGAGATTGATATCCTTTCTTGAAACTTAGTCAATTCACAATACCTTGAAAAACCTTTAAAATAGTGGATTCATTGAGGGACTTGGTGTATCCCTCAATTATTATTAGGCACATAATCTTGAATAAGTTTGTAAAAAACATATAATGAATTGCATCAAACAAGTTTTGGATGCAATCCCTAATCCCTATATGGTATTTCACTAGCATGAACAAGTGACATAATATTATATGTAGACTTCAAATCAAATTCTGCATTAAATAAGTTAATTCTAAATATTAAATAAATGATAGATTTATGCTTGTCACTATTGATTTTGGAATTAAATCATCATTCATTTTCTTTCTTGATATTTTTCTTATACACACTAATTCACTTGTATATTTATAGACTTAATTTTAAATTAAGACTTTATTGGCACACAAACCAATACATAATGATCAAGAAAGGCCAACAAAAAATAAATGTGTAAGCATTGAATTTTGTTATGGTATAGCATTTCAAGACAAATCTAATGATAATGTAATAATCTCTATCAAAAAATACTCAAACCTAGTTTTATCTCTCTTGTTGGTTCTTTGATATTTCCTTGGCCTTTACAAAGCTTAATTTTTTTTAAATTTTTTCCTTTTAATTTATAACTTTTTTCTTAAGTGGTGAAACTATTACAATGAAAACATAACCACCATGAAGGTTTTACAAGTTGTCATGATAGTTTTTTCAGTTCTAGTATATGTCCAAAAGAACCCACAATAGTTCTATTTTGACCCTTTACATAAGGTGGTAGTTTTGTCACTTGTATAGAATTTTTTTAAAAAAATTATTTAAGACTTCAGATTTCACATGTTTTTATTTGTTTCAGTTGAATTTTTATTTCTTTACTACCCAAATCACTCTAAGACAATTCGACCAAACTCCTAATCAGTCTCAAGCTAATTAGAAGTCACACCTCCTCCTTCCTTATTACAAGTATTTCAGAAGTCACAAGTCCTCCTTCCTTATTACAAGTATTTCACTTTTTAAATAAATCCAACCAAAGTTTTTACATGCGATTGAAGCTTAGAATGTTTCATATCCATAATCCACATACCTGTGTTTTTAAATATATTTTCCCTCACTCACGTTCAATTTTACGATCATTCATACATTTGTTTTAGAGAAGGAAATTCATTGATATAACCTATTCTTTGTTATTTTTAAATCACACCAACCATAATCAGTTATTTTATTCTTCATATTTGTGTTATCTTGATTCATTTATTTATAATTATTCTTGTGAATGTTTTTTCAAGTTATTTTTTTAAGAAAAAAGAGACAACATAATAGAGGATTTAAGACCATCACCAATAATTTACTCATGTTCAATTGATCTCACCATTGATCATTATGGAATATTTGATTTGGATTTTTTTTTTTTTTTAAAATTATATTAGTTTACTTAGCGATATAATGGAATATCATTTGAAAAATACTCATAAAACTTAATAAAAAGAAACAAAAATAATTTTCTCATTCTTTTGCTATGGTGCATATTAAAATGTCAAATAATGATAATACTTGCATTATATATATGATAGAGTATTTGAATCAAAAAGTTATTTACATCTAAAAGAAACCATTTAATATTTAGTTTTATTTTATCATATACTCACATCAAACATAAAAATAAAAGATAAAAAAGAAAAAAAGAAAAAAGAAAGAAAAAAAAGTTTGCATCTTAAAGTTCATATATCTATTTTCATGATAAAATAGTGTTTCTTAAATCATAAAATCATAAATTTAATTTTTTTTATTTCAATTATAAATCATATAACTTCACATTCAATAGTTCAAAATTTTTTAAACCTACATTTAAGCTTACATATGTGCAATAATTTATGAATTGAACCTAGGTTTTAGATTTCATTGCTCATTGGCATATTTGAAATTTTAATTACATAGTACCTTTCTAATAATAATAATAATGATAGACAAATTCTCATCTCTCAAAGTAAGAAAAGTTAAAATCAACATCTGCATCATTCACTTGAAATTTCAATTTTAGCATTGCATTTGTTGAAAACTTAAAAGATTATAAAAACTGGAAAAAAACATTTCATTTCTTTCATTTAAAGTTTATTCATTCCTTCCATTAAAAGTACTTTAATTTCATAAAGTAGTGTGGTTTCATTTATATTTACAAAAAACTTTATAAAAAATAAACAAAAAACAAGTTGAACAAAATTTCATTAAATTAATCACGATTACCAAAACTTATTATCAACATTTAAAAAATACAAGTAAATATTTTTAGACACATTCAATATAATATATATGTTTAATAATATTTAAACCAACCTTTTTGCGCCATTGGATGACACTCTGAAAGATACCTTACCTCATAGGGCAAGCATATTTCTTATAATACCAACTCACGTTCAACTAGGCACCCTTAAAAGTCACATCAATTCTAAAATTGGACTTGAGATTTTCCATTCTACCTCACTCTTAAAACTTCTAATTATCTAGCTTGATTCGTTACACACACACACACAACACACACACACACACACACACACACACACACACACACACACACACACACACCACACACACACACACACACACACACACACACACACACACACACACACACACACACACACACACAACTTATAAAATAAGATTCCCCTATCCCAGGTATGGCCACTAAGTAGAAAGCAGTAAAAAAATATAAGAATGTAAATATAATGTATGTCCTACATTACACTCAAATTCATCATGAAATGCATTTGTATAGAAAATAATGTGATATATGTAAATACATACATACATACATACATACATACATAATATATGTATGTATGTATACATACATGCATACATATAATTTATGTACATGTATGTGTTATATATAATCTATGTATGTATGTATGTATGTATGTATGTATGTATGTATGTATGTATGTATGCATGCATATATACAAACATGTATGTATGTATACATACATGTATGTACACACACACAAAAAAAACACTGCTCTGTGTGTGTGTGTGTGTGTGTGTGTGTGTGTGTGTGTGGTGTGTGTGTGTGTGTGTGTGTGTGTGTGTGTGTGTGTGTGTGTGTGTGTGTGTGTGTGTGTGTGTGTAACTAGTATCTTATGTCATGTGAAGGTCATGATTTTTTTATTTTTTAATAATATTTTTGAATGTTTTCATAATTTTGAAATATTTGATTTTATTTTTTATTTTTGTAAGGGTAGCTAACTTATAATCCCATCAATGAAAGGATCATAGCATGTTCTTAGATAATAGAGTTTAAAACTTATGTTTCCAAGGATGAGGAATGCTTCATGTAGATACATCTAAATCTGATAAAGCATCAAGTGTCATATCATAGCTATCGTGATTACTACTTATTGAAACTATTGCCATATGTGTAACTATATAAAGTGTATGACTTTGTGAATTATACTATTTAAATGCCTTTATTTGTTTGGTAACATATTGAATTCCCTTAGGAGTTGCTTTAAGATACAATGTATGGGATTCAGGTTTCTTTGAACCTTGTGTATCTCTTTGATATGAAGCTTGCTACTTATAAATGTATAAATGTTTCTTATGATATGATTACATAAAAATATTTTGTATGTGTGCCATAATTTAATGTAAATTGTTCTCTTCAATGGGTGCCATGGTTATATTTGTTATGAACTTTGGAGTAGGTGCAATAATTATCTTTGGATGGTAGTCTTGAATAGGGGCCACAACTAATTGTGGTGGTGGTGGGGGATGAGGAGGATTTACCACTACCTACAGAGGGTACTCATATGATATGACTTGGAATTTAACCAATTTATTAAAATGTATGTATTTGAGTCATTTATGCATTAGAGATCATAATGTTTGAATATTTTTTATCCAGGGGTGTCCTAATAACATATTTAAGAGCCACGTGCTTGGTAAGACTAGAAATAGAGTAGCCATTATTGCTAGACCAACTTTGATGACTAACACTAAATGTCCCAAATAATCCTATGTATTCCCATAAAATGATTTGACTCACTTGATTTAACTTATAAATATCTCTCTATGTATCAAAGACTATAGAGTAGGGTCATTGTACATGCATTTTTTATTGATCCATTATCAATCATGAGACTATGAATATGTTTTCTTTTTTATGTGTACTATAATAAATAGAACATCCCTATCAGAATCATCATCAATGATTTCACTATCATCATATGTGATTATTTGACATTGACCTAATGTGATTGTAAAATTATCAATGATTCCATGTATTGAGTGCCCATATGTCTTAGGAGGAAGATGTGCATAATATGTGTGATGTACTTCTGAATCATTTATATTTTTTGCTAAACCATGATTTTTGAAAGGATTACTAAATATTTTGAGTTTTACATCATCATTCTAGTGTGGCCTTGTTTCCTATTTAAATGGGCTTACCTCAATAGTATAATCATCAGTGAGAAATTATATTTTTATGCCTTAGCTTATAGAACTTATTCCTATAATTCCAAATGCATCTAGATATTAATGATGATATGCATTGTTGTCAAATTCATTAGGTTTAGGCTTAGTAAAATAAAAATCAAATAGAGGTAGAGATATGAGATTGAAATTGATAAGATTGTGTAACAAGATATGAGGAGGTTTTAGTAATCTTTTAAATTTTTTCCTTGATAGAGTTGTCCATTGAATCTTATTTGATGGTTTTGATATTGCATTAACAAAACTTTGGTTTCCTTCTTGATTTCATTATATTTGACCCTATAATTTGAATTTATTTTGAAATTGATAATGGAAGTAGATGAAAAACTTAATGTGTACTTTAGCTTGTTCAATGATACGATCTTAACTTTTGTTTCCTTGATTGTATGGAATAACTCATGACAGGATTTGAATTTATCAAACATGATTGATTCCTAGAGTTTTTATAGAAATATTTGAGTGAAAATTCCTTAAAATTAATTATTTTCCATAGAGTTTGTAATATTCGAAAGAATCATTTTATACCCTAGAACATATTCACTAAGTTTATCATTTGACCCTTGCTTGATTTTTTCAATTTGTTCATAAGATAAATTTCACTAATGTTGATTGAGAAATGTCCTAAAATTTAATTTTCCAATGGGATGAATTCTCTAAGTAATTGAAGTGGGAGATTGTATAAATATCAAAGGGAATAATATTTTTGACATATTAGAAAGTGCTTGGTGAGTAATTTATCATTGTAAGCATAGTCTAAGCATACTACATGTAATCAAGAAAGATATTGTTCAATATCATATTTACCCTTATAAAGTTAGATATTAGGTGCTAAAAAACATGCTAGTTGTGGGTAAGAGGTTATTTTAGGGGCCAAAAGGTTGTCAATTAGAGTAAAAAATTTCATTGAATAACTTTGGAAAAACCTTCCTCTAATTGAAATATTTTTAGCATGTAAAGATACGACAAATTTTTTAAGAGATAATACATTTAATGAATTTTTAAATGGACCTTGTGTGGTGATCAAGGGATGTGTATCTAATGCCCTTGAAAAAATATGAATCTTAATCTAATTTAAACCATGTGATGCCCCCATACCTAAATATCTTAGCACATATGTAACTTTATAGGTTGATATAGAAATATTAAAAGTATTATTAATTGGATAAAGATTAATAATTTTAAAATTAATTCATATTGTTGTATTTGAGGTGATACAATTTTGTATTGGCATGTAGTATTATATGCTTTGAGTAATTAGACATCTTTATCCACTTGTTGGGGGCATTATCTAAGCCCATGATGGAAATAAGATAATTCTTTGACTTGTTTGGGATTTACTCCATTAAGTTCATTTGGATCAATTATATTGATTTTTTAGGAATATTTTGATGATCATGTATAGTTTCATTATCTCAATGATCAATTTTATCACTAACATCAACTTCAATGTGCATATAATTTTGGAGAGTTGATCATCAGTATCTATGCATTTAATTTTAGAAGAGATTAAATGAATTTGAATATGATCAATATGAGTTACACTTAATATAGAACTATAAATTAAAGGTAGGGAGGATGAAACCTTATTAAGAGGCATGCAAAGGTGAAAAATAAAAATAAAAAATGGGTGCAACTAGTCAAGGGTGTGTTTGGTTTTTAGGATCTTAGATATACTTATCTTAGACATAAAGATTAAATACCATGAAGGTACTAAATATGGAATATTTCACTATTATTGTATTACC
>JARHVA010011389.1:55000-63494 GCA_037957365.1 Torreya grandis | reverse complement strand
TTTTATTGATGAATATGTTGATATGATAATTGATGAAGATGTCTTGTATAAGGAAATAATTGAACTAAATGGATAGGGTTAAGAAAAGTAAATAGGAAGTTGAATCACCTCATAAAGTGCTTATAAAACTTGATAGACAAAAAAAAAATGAATCTTATTTTACTCTCATAAAGGATGAAGCCCAAAACCAAGTTGGTGTACAAGATGTAGAAGGAGGTGAAGCTATAAAATAGTGGATGACAGAGTATATAGAGGAACACAAAAATATTTGGTAGTAAATTATGCAATAATCAGATTACATAGACCTCATAACAGATGATGAAGCCATTCCAATAGCTGAAGATGATCTATTGGAGTTCCTAATTAAAATACAAGATAATGTTAGAGTTGTCATAATTGAGATAAACATAGAATTTCAAGATGGAGAAAAGAAGAGGTCAAAGACAATGAGCATGATGCCCATATAAACACATAGAGAATAATAAATTAAATTTTATACAAATATATAGACTTAGAACCAAGTTATGAGTTACAACCAAAAAGATGGATAAGAAATGGTATAAGGTAATGCAAACAAAGTGGAAAGCCAAGGTAAATTGAGTATGGAGTCACTTTAGTTAGTCAAGTAACAAGTAATGGTATCTAATTTTGTAAGTAAAGAGTATAAATATCAAGTTAAGGACCTCAAGAAGATGAGAGAGAATCTTAGAGAGGCATGGAGGAATAAAGTAGAAGAAAGAAGGAATGACAAGGACAAGGAGGTCTTTGAATAAAATAGAAATGCTCATGAATGTAATTTGAGAGGAACTAATTAAGTTGTTGTAGGTATGGGTATGAAAAGGAATAATTCACTTCATGACCATATGGAGAAAAGAAACATAGAAGCATTAGAGCTCATGATAAAGACAAGTAAATATGAGGATAGCCATGATCCTCACAAAAGAGTTGATTGGAAGAATAATTCATGTTGGGAGAAGGAAAGCATCAGTCCTAATGTAATCCAAGGAGATAATAAGAGTATGTTAACACTGATAAAGTAAGTATCGGGTAGTCCTATCTAAAGAACCAGTCCAAGTGGTATGCCAAGAGTTAAAGAGCAAAGTCTCATGAAAGTAGAGCTAAAAGCAAGTGGACTAGAGAACCAAAAAGGTAAGAAGCTAGCCTATGTCAATATAAATGTTGAAAGTAAGTTGGTTCAATTTATTAATGATAATAATAAGAGGAAAGGTTGTTAATGATCATTATTCTATGAGAAATTTGAACTATTTAAGAAAGTGTCATTACAAGAAGAGCAAGGAGATGATGAGAAGACTTACCATAAGAAGGTGGGGTATCACGAAGAAGAAGCCAAAGGAGATGCCAAGGAGAGCATGACAAGGGTTAATAAATAACATGTTTATAAGAAACCATTAGATCAAGATAATAAAGGAGAAGGTATTGTCAGAGATATATACCAGCAAGGAATTCATGGATAAACCATGTAAAGTGAGGAAGAAATAACATATGAAGTAGGATTAGGAGTGAATAATAAGAAAATATCATAGGAGTTAGGGTATGATGAAAATAATTCACAATGAAGGAGATATAATATGCGGAAGACAAGGAGTTGTGGTAGTTTATACACTTCATGGAAATAGAGGATGAGTTAGAAAAGAGACAAAGCAAGACAAGAAGATAAAGATAAATCCACCTAATGATGAGAAAAAGATAAAGGAAAGAGGATCAATATGTAGAGATATCAGAATATCATAAGAGGAATAATTTGAAAGCAAAGAAGAATTTGGACCAATTTTAGTTGAGTAGGAGCTCAAAATGTTCCCACATGGGGAGTATGATGCAGAACATTCCAAGGTGAAAAGTATTTTAATATGTTTAAGAGATGAATTATGACCAATTTTTGGTATTTTTATGGTGTTATAAGTATTATAGGGAATATTATGGGGTATTATATTCTTTAGGAGGTCTATATTTGAGTATTTATGGTCCTTCTCCATTTTCCCTCCAAAATTAAAATTTTAAAAATTTGATTTCTAGAACCATGATTTATAAGGATATTTTGGGTTTTGTGAGAAGGTAAATGTTTACGGATTTTTTTAGTGTGTCTAAATAGGTCATATAAGGATTGTAAATATATTTCAATGCTTAAGTCATAGAAAAAATCAATATAGGCCAAGAAAGTGGAAGTTGTAACTACCCCTCTTGGTGGGGTTGGAAAGAAAGGGGAGTCATTATCATGTTTGGCATGATAAAGAGGTTTAAATTCATGTAAAAAGAAATGATATTTTTAGTAGTGTGGTACAAATATAGGATGAAGAGAGGTAGAGAGTCCCAAGAAAACATCAAGATGTAAAGGAACTCTGCTTATAACAAGAATAATTTTATACATTATATATATATATATATATATATATATTATATATATATATATATATATATATTATATATATATATATATATATAATATATATATATATATATATATGCTTATGAGAATGGAATAAAGTTTTATTTTAAGAATAATTATTAAATTATTATGAATATAAAGGATGTGTTTTGTTTATGGGCATGATTATATGGAATTTACATAATCATAACTCAAATAACAAGGTGTGAAGCTACAACCCAGTCTGTTAACAATAATTTTGTTTTGCACATTCCAGTAGATAGACATCAAGGTGGTTATTTTGAGTATTTTTGAGGTGATGAGATGGTATTTAATTTTTTAATATTGTTTTTAATAAATTTTAAGGATAATAATTCCATTAAAGGCTCAAGATTCAACTTAACATGTATTTTATTATTACACATTCCATTGAGGAGAAATTATATGTTATACAATCAAGAAGGTCAAGCAATTGAAGCATGTGGATGGTTGTTTGATAAATTTTTAATTGTTTTGCATCAATATTTTTAAATTGAGTATTATTTTTATGGTTTATATTATTGGATATTCAAACATATATTAGTTATATAATATTCCAAAGAAACTTTAACATAATTTTATAAATGCACCTAGAATTTTGTATATCAGTGGGTATTAAAGATGTTTGGAGAGTGTTCAAGTATAAATAAATATTGGAGAAGGTGAAGGGAGTTGGGAAATATATATTAAAATTATTATCAGAGTTTTAAGTGTATAAAAACTCAAAAAATACCATTTTATTAGCCCTCATCCACTTACAGGCCTATCAAGACCAAGTTAGGGCTTCAAATTGGAAACTGACATAACTTCCATTTCCACCAAAAAAAATTGGTAGAAAATTATAATATGGTATATTTTAGTATTATATATAGTATGGATAAGTTTTTATGTCATTAATTGATCGTGCTTTATAGTTTCTTGAACTATGTGAGAAAGTAGGCCTAGGAGATAATTAATAGAAGGGGGTGTTGAGTTAGTAAAGTTACCTTGGGAATTGAGAATTAAAAAATTATATGGAGTTGAATAAGGATAAATTATATTCAAATATGTACTCATTTTATCAATAAACCATACAAATTGGTCAAACCATCCATATTTGTGCTTTGGCAAGGCTACTAGAGAAGAAACCTCAAAGAGAGAATTGTTGTTTTCTTGAAGAAGTTATTACTTTAAGTTTGTGTTAATTTATTGGATGGATGAGAGAGTTTTGAAAACAATTATTCTAATTATATAATATGAGATAAGGTAAGAACCATTAAATAATGAACGAAGCCTTTAGGCCTATAAAGCTAGGTGAGATTGAGTGAGTTGGAAGATAAAGGGAGAAGACAAACATTAAAGTGGATTAGGAGATGATGATGGTGATATGTATGAGGATATAATTCATATTATGAGGGGTATATATAGGTATTCAATACTAATAAAAATACTAGATTCATGAAAGGAGGCTAATGAGCCTAGTGGGGGAAATTATAGACAAGAGTGTGCAAGAAAAGAGTTAAACATTGCAAGAAAGTACCTACATGGAAAGGAAAATTAGAGATGATTTAAGTCATAAATGTATAAATCATATTCAAGGATATGGTTATGGATATTTTAGATATTAATACCCTACATTACCATCTGTATGGAAACTAAATTATTTATGTTTCCACTATCTACTATCATTCTTATATATGGTCCTAAAAATGCTCTTTAATTGCATTGGATCCTTTTATTATTTCAATGGATTAAATAATAAAATATTTAACATTAATTATTCTCCAAGATTTATTTCCTTCTACTTATAAATATATCCCACATATTCCTTGTATTTATGCACTATATGTGTGACTACGTATGTATTTATATCATCTTCACTTAAAACTTGATATAATCTATATAATCGATTCCTTATCCAAATTGGAAACATATTCTTGGGAATAATCCTACATTTGTTCACAAAAATATTCCTCTCTTTTTAAAATGGTAAAATTTACCTTCTTTGTGTGCTTTATATTTTCACCCTACATTTACTAGTTTCTTCAGACACCTTCTCTACCCCCTCGCATATATTTTCCTCTAACTGAAGTGTTTTTCAATTATATGTTTGAAAAATTCTCCTACACCTTAAGTTAAAATTTATAAGCTTCATAAAAATTGTGTTTAAACTAAAATTAATTCTTCTCAGATCCTGAAGTGTAACCCATTTATATACCATGCATCCTTCTCTCATCTACTTCATTATGGTCAATTTAGATGTAGCCTTATATATATCCATAATTTTTTATTTAAATTACATATCCTATATCTTGAGTTTCTAAAGTTTTTTTGAATAAATACATTTGATATTTTCTAGGTTATTATTTTCCATTCATTTTGACAACCGTTATGTCGTATCTCTTTATTTTAGCTTTTCATTATTTGCATCTTTCACATTATGCTTCCTTCCACCAAGTAATGTATGTTGATTAAAAAGCTTTTTTTACTACTTTGAGGAACTTAGGATGAATAATATAATTTTAATGAAATTGTCTTCCATATAATTGATCCAATTCACTAGTTATTTTATATTCATTCTTCTTGAGAAATAGGGTAGGTTCTCTTTGTACTCTTGCCAACACAATGTATAGCTCTCAAGATTATCTCCTCACTATTTTCAACCTAATATTGTACATCTCCTTCTCCTTCAGTTCGTTTTGAACTCCTCATGCATGGTCCTTCTCTTTCATCACCACTCTCATCATTCCTTGGAATGAAGCCTCAATATTGGTCCTCCTCGATAACATTGAGGCTTGCTTGCAAAACATGCAATACATCTAAGACTTCATCAAGTATTCTTGATATAATATAAACTACATATCCTATACTATAATCTCTCCTTATATGCACCTTATCTTATAGATTCACACATAACTAATGTGATTATTTTGGTTAGAATACTATGCAGGTATTATCCCTTAGACTCTAAAGGATTCAAATCTTGATTTGATACTAGGTGGTGTTCTACAAGGTAACCTTTCAACCTTATCTCACTTTTACACTATTTATCATATTTAGACTTCCCTTCACTAAATTTTTTGGTAGAGTCTCATTTTTATTCTAAAATATTTCTAAATGATCCATCTTATCCCTTATTCATATACTTTATAAAATGTGTTCAAAATATTCTTCCTACCAATCAATTAAGTTACCAAAATAATTATCTACTTACATGTGTATGCCAATTTAGTGAGTGAGGATTTAAATGAAATTTGGATACCAAAATCTCAACTAACTGATATTATTTCACATATTTTTGGGTTATAACTTTTAGTGTTGATGTATGTTAATTAATCATTTCATAATCATGTTGTTTTATCATGGTGATGTGGCATCCAATTCAAACTCGTTGACCTTATAGTATCTTATTTGATTTTCCATGTACTTATGCCTAAAATTTCATTTTGAATGCTAGAGAGTTGTGTATAAACACTTTTATTTACACATGTGACTTCATCCGAAAGCTTATGTATTATCATCCTACACTGAATATATTCATTTAGATTGGGCACACTTGAATACTTAACCTCCGTGAAACATCACTATGATTGAAGATGATGCAACATTAATCTAAACCTTACATGTTATTAAATCATTTCTCCTTTGAAAGGCTTCCTATTTTATATTTTTAGAAATGTTTCTCTCAACGTGTAGTTTGTTTTCCTATATTATGTAGTTGATTTAGAGATTTATGAATGTTTAGGTTTTATTTTATTTTTTTGGCATATTAAACATATGTTTTGAATCATATGAATAAAATAAATATTAGAAACTAGTCTTTGAACATCAAAAAGACATGTCTGACCTAAGTGAATAGGTCTATGGTAGAAAAACTATCTAAGGAAGTGAAAAAAAGTAGAGAAAATAGAGATAGTTATTTAAATAATGAGACATTCTAAGAATGATATTTATATATATAAGTAGAGAGTAGGAAAATCATGTGTGATAGTAGTGATAATTTGGTAAGGTTGAGGCCATATAGGATGAATGGATAAGGAATAATTTGAACAAGACTCATTTATTTGGGTATAAGTCAATTGTGTCAATTATTGGTCAAATAACAAATTTTCAATTGTATAAAACCAAATATATGTTTGTACAAGTTATTCCCTTTATTTTCATTCCTATTTTGGATCCATTCAACTTATTTTATCATTACATTATGGTTTTAAACATTTTTTTGGAGGGAGGGGGAGTGGCGGGGGGAGGATCAAAACCTTTTACCATTTTAAATTATTTATAAATCTAATAAAGACACACTTTGTGTATTTATAATATAGATAAATTATGTTTTCTTTTGGAATATTCATATAATCATTAAAATAAAAATAAATAAATAAATTGGAGAGATTATTTCTAATTAGTGCACACTTACAATATTTAATATTATAAACAATGGATAATATAGGTAAAATATTGTTCAAGTATAAAGAAGTCATTAATTATTTTTATCAAACATTTTGTTTTCATTATTTTTGTAAATTCATTCTATTTTGGCACATATGGAATTTGATTTTCCTCATTTATTCCACACTACTTAAAAATATGCTCAAATGATTTTGATAAATGTTCTTCATAAAATATATCCTTTTTTTCCTCAGTAAATCATCTATTAAAGAATCACAGTACAAATGTATTCATAGTCATTAAACCTTAATGACAAATACCTATGTATTAACATAAAAATTATATATTTTATCTTGTATATATAGAGGGAAATGTTATTGAAAACTTCAATACCATATGCACAATGTTAAAAAAAATGTTCCTTAAGAACAATTAGAAATTATTTCAGCCATACCATTAGTTTGTAATAGTTAAAATAAATTATTTTAAATATTTATCATCATTTTAATTATAAATAATTTTATTCTTTAAAATAATCAATAGAGGTTTATATAGTTCATTTTCAACCTCACTAACAATTAGCCTATTGAATCCATCACTTACAGTGCTTGGTTCAAGCCTTAAAAATGGTTTAGTGTGAACTATGCTTTCCAATAACATTTATCATCAAATCCTATTGTATATATCCTTTATACATAATAAAATACACCCTCTTCATTCAAATTTATCCTTAAAAAATACATATATTCAAGGGTCTAGAATGTGAAAGAAACCTATGGTGTGTTTAAGCATTTATTTTATGAAATTCAAAACAAACCTCATTTAATGTATGATCCTATATGTCATGTTATATCCTATTAATAAATCATTGATAATTAATATTTTCATACTTAAAAAGACAAATTCATATGTGATAGCATATGTAATTAAGAACCTAAGTCAATCAACCATGCATCATGTTGTATATGTGTACATGAGGTTTCCAAGTATACATCACCTAAGTATTCAATAGATATATAAATTTTTAGAGATGGAGAATCATAAGTTTATTTTCCACTTTCAACATTTTTAATTCTAATTTGATTCTTCAAATGTTTGGTCTTACCATGAGTATAACATTTCCTCAAAGGTTTTCCTTGAGATTGATGTTACCTCTTCACTTAAATTTTTGGTCCATATATATAACCTCTCAACTAAAATGAATATTTTTATGAAAACCATCTATGTAAGTTTTTGCTCATTTTCATTAATAATAAAGTTGGGATTGCATATTCACTCTTTAATGTAGATGAAATATTACAAATGGACATAAAAATATAATACCATTAATAAAAATAACAACTTAAAAAGGTAATACACTTTACCCTTTCATCCATTTTAATATGGAATTAACTGACTTATGAAAGTGTTAAAAATTTATATTCTTTATCATGGAGTCATCATCACTAATTATTAGAGAATATATCTTATAGAAAAAAAAAATGTTTTTTATCTACCAAATTAGTTTGATAAAAATTACCTATCTAATAAAAAACTACCTTAATATTGGCTTATCCAAAGACAATCAACAAAACTAAATTTCAAATACAAATTTTGATTGAAAATTCTCCCTATGGTCTATATTTTTTGAATTTCTTGGCTCATACTTTTGTGTTTTCTTCTTATCATGGAAAATTACTATATAATTCCAAAATAGTATATTAT